>CM073769.1:89058270-89146999 GCA_037158775.1 Hetaerina titia | reverse complement strand
GCATCCTTTAAAAAATTACATAATTCAAAATTTGACAAGAATTAGTTGAGTAGAATATATTTTGTACATTGCAAATCAAGGTGAACTTTGAAGAAGTAAACATATTTTTTATAATCAATGGATACGGTGCAAAAATATTTGTATAAGGTAAGTTATTAGGTATTATTCCATCAAAGCACACAATAAATCTCAATAACCGCATGCTCCGTTGGCCTGAAGAATTTAATGTAAGTCAAGGAAAGTGTCGACCTAAATGCTCATTATCACAATCAAAATGGAATCACTTATTACCAAATTGTTCACAGCATGCGTTCTTAATTTAAGGTTTAATTTCAATGTAACATGGTATCAGGCATAAATGGTATCAGGGGACTATGGTATGTATAATGATGCATGGAACTGAAATCTATGCCATAAATTAAGAAAACACTTGGTGATTCTGTTTACAATTTTGGAAAATTCCTCATGTCCGGGACACAAATTATTATTATTATCAAGTATTAACATAATTCACACTCAATTCATACTGGCTCACCAATATCAAAAAATATTCCAGTCTCTTCATGAAATAATCCATAAATTACACTTAATGTCCACAGTCATGCAGCCAGTCCATTGTTCTATTTGCTTTTAAATTGAGGTGGTTGTTGCATCCTCTCTTGAGTGAAACCCTCCTCATCGAAAAACATCTCTTTCTCTCTTTCTTTTTCTTTCTCTTTCTCTCTCTCTCTCTCCCTCTCACCTTCCCCTCCACAGTTTGGACATTTCAGACGAACACGGTGACGACCCTTCCTTATGGCCAGTTTGGCACTGCGACTGCTACGGGTGAGTGCGGTGTAAAACAAAAGGAAAGAAAAGCTTTATTCGCTGCCGCACAGGGAGGTTAAGGCGCTATGTGATCTCTCTCTCTCTTAACTCTATAATAACCTCTCTCTCGCTCTAATTTGCTTCAAGTAGTTAGTCTCGCTGGGTTTACCTAGAAAACTTTTTGTTACTACCATTATAACAGTAGACAGTTTTCAGGTGTGCCAATTGAGTGATAATTGAATTTTATGTTTACTTGGGAAACATGCAGACAGAATGATTTGTATGTCAAGAGGGATCAATCACTAATAGAGTCTATTAGAGTCTTTAACTAATAGAGACCATTTTTCAATTATTTGTTTTATCATTTTATTGTTAGGAGTGTTCCTGCTGTGAAATAAATGTTGTGTTACCTTTTGTGTGTGCCTGTTTTTCACGAGTGTGTTGAAATAGTAGTTCTTTGTTGTGGGTGAACTCTGTAGAAAGCTCTGTTTTGTCATGAATACTGAGGCCATAGTTTTTGCTAGATAGCTAGTTAGGTACCTTCCTCTACTTTTTCCCAACTGTCCTAATTCCCTTATCCTTCAATATTGTGATGTTCTGTGAGTGCTTATATTGACAAACTAGAAATTTGGCAAGTCATAGATTAGCAGTATTCTTTTCATCTGAAAATACCATTTTAACTAGCATGTCATCTATGGTTTATTCTCAGATTTATGGAGGTCAATTTATATTTATTAATGATAAATGCATGTTGCAGGATTGTCAAAGGTTTCCCACCAGTCTCACCTTACATTGGAGTCAGTCCGACCTTATGCTACCTCTTGAAGGAGAAGAAGCCACTCTGTTGCCTTCAGCTTGCACAAGTAAGTTATTGAAATTTCCTACATTATCATTATATGTAATAGCTGAAAACTGAAGGAAAATGCATTATTACCAAATTTTTACTAAGACATAAAATATCTTCTGAGTAGAAAACTCAAAATGAGGTAAACCAAGTATGTCATGGAGCTCTTGTTTACCACAAATATAACTTCAATGTCGGCTTCAGCTGCCCAGTTCAATTTAATATGAAACATTTTGAAATGACAGCTGGAGCAATTATGCACAAGTAAATGGCTCCCATTTCCAAATGCTATAAAAGTGTCCTTCTAGGAAATTGATTATCTCATAGTAATGCCATATCTCACTAAACTCAGGTAATGAGGTATGGTCGTGGTAGTGGAGGGTAGATAATGAAACATATAAAAATAAATGGCAATGTAAATGTATTCTTTCTTTGATTAAAGGTATGCGAGCACTGTTCATATAGGAATGCCAAGGAGTACAACTGGCAAAACAAAACAATCATACTTGCTGCAGATTATGCATCAAGTGGAATCTACAACTTTATTATTCCATTGAGGGCTCACTTTCGATCAAAGACATCCTTGAATCCTATCATCCTTCTGCTAGAAAGGAGACCAGATATTGCATTTCTAGATGCAATTTCATACTTTCCTCTTGTTTATTGGATGCTTGGATCCATTGATTGGTAAGAAAAGGCATATTTTGAAACCACTACTGACTGTAGTAATTAACTCAAAAGTTTGAACTACTAAGGCTGAAGCACACTTCTAAATAATCCTTATATCATGCAAATTACATGTCCAGGGCAATGAGAGCAGTTCCTTTCCTTGTGCTATAGTTAGTTTATTATGATGTTCTGGGCATTAGAAAATCACAGGTTTTGGGTTTAGCTTGTTGTATTTATCACCAACATTTGAATTTGCACTCATCTGGTCAGATTCTAAATGTTCTGCTCCATAATCTAAAACACTTAGTGATAAACCATCTTTCACTGTATATAGGGTGATTGATATTCTGTGTAAAAATCATTAACTAAAGAGACAAGACAATTCATCACTATTGTCTGAAAAAAAGTATTTAGCAGAAAAATAATCATACATCTCCAATTAATACCAAAAGTTAAAAGAAGTTCTCATCCTTATTTTAGTCTGGATGACCTACTTCGAGCTGGCATCACTTTGGCAGAAAATGTTGTTGTGGTGAACAAAGAGCTGTCCAACTCTGCAGAAGAGGATACACTTGCTGACTGCAATACCATAGTTGCTGTCCAAACAATGTTCAAGTAAGGGAATGTTATAAGTTGTACTAACGTGAATATTTAAATGTCATTGTAATGGCAAGATTGAATGTCCATACTAGTCAATGCCAACAAATTTCAAAAAGGCATCTGTGAAACTCCAAAAGATAAATTAGTGCTTAAACTCATTGTAATACATCTAGTTGAAGAATTTTTTATGACAGTTTGATGTTTCCCAGAAGTACAGAAATTAAGACATTTTAAAAGTGAAGAGGCCATTGGTGCGATTCTTATCTGTACTATAGGGAAACATCACACTGTTATAAAAAATCTTCTGCTAGATTTATTATGACAATCTTTGAGCACTAAATTATCATTTGAAGTTTTACAGATGTCTTTTTTAAATTTTTTAGTGATTGGGTATTGGAATGCAATGGTAGACAAAGTAAGAGAGGTTAGTGAGGTGAGAGACTATGTTTTAGGAACAAGGAATCACTTCAGAGAGAAAGCAGTAGAGCTCTGCAAGAGACAGGGATCATAAATATGAATACATGGTTTAGACGCCACAAAAGGTGTAGGTAAATATGGAAAATGCCTGGGGATCCAGGAAGATGCTGGTTAGACTATAGTATATTTTAGTTAAGGATTGATTTAGGAACAGCGTTATCAATTTGCATAGTTTACGTAGTTGAGAGAAAGAAATGGAAGAATGTAAATACAGAGTTTGGTTGGAGGAATTAAAAAGATTTCAACAATAATCTTAGGCTGGAAACAAATACAGTGAAAGAAAGCATGGGGAAAGATGTAGTGCATGGTCAGGGAAAGTTCGCAGAGAAAGGATGAAAATGGTGTGCTCTACAGTAAGGTCAGATAGCAATAAGGGCAAATCACTGAAAACAATCAAAGATAAGACAGGAAAAATATTGGTTGAACTGGAAAATATCCAAGAGAGATGGAAGGAATACATTGAAGATGAGGATAGCTCAGGTCCAGGCTTACTCAATGCCAAGATAGAAAGGGCATTAAGGGAATTGAAATCTAATTAGGTCGTGAATGTGGTCAACATTCCCACATAACACTTTAAAAGTTTAGAAAAAGCTGGAAAGAAAAGTTTTTATGGACTAATTCATAGCATTTATGAGGAATAAATTTGGGTGGAAGAATTTATCAGATCAGTGTTAGTTTCTTTTCCAAAAAAGGGAAAGGCAGCAATATGTGAGGACTGCAAAACAATAAATTTGATTTCACACACAGTTAAAGTGGTTCTCAGGATCATCAATAAGAGGATGGAAGGCAGGGCAAATAGTTACTTAGATGATCAGTTTGGGTTCAGGAAGGGGACAGGCACATGTAATGATATAGCAGTAATGAGGTCACTAATAGAAAGGAACATAGAATACAATCAGGATGTATTTGTCTGTTTCATAGATTTGATGAAGCCATTTGATAGGGTGAGTCAGGTAAAATTAATGAATATATTGTACAAAATAGAAGTAGATTGTCAAGATAGGAGGCTTATCAGCAACCTGTATGTGTCACAGTGTGTTCAGGTGCAAGTGACAGATGGAGAATCGGGATGAGGAGTGTTAGGAAGGGGGGTAAGACAGGGGTGTCCATGTCACCCTTGGTGTGCAACCTACATGATGAAGAAATGATTAAAGAAGCATGGGAAGAACTAGAGATGGGAAGAAAGTCCATGGAGAATCCACAAAATCTTTTAGGTTTGCTGATAATCAAACTATAGCTTTTCTAGTCAGCCAAGGGTTTGCAAACCTAACTGTGCACACTGAAAAGTCACTGAAATACAGGATAGATATGAGATGAAGATAAATGTAAACAAAACAAAGGTTTTGTGCTTTTCAAGAAAGAGGAATGATAAGTTAAATGTTAAAAAGGATTTCATGAGCTATAGTAGGCGAAACAGTTTACTTATCTTGAAAGTGTTCTAGGCAGGAATGGTCAAAGTAGTCGGGACATAAGGATAAGAATTGCATTAGGCAAAGAGTGTGATTTTCTATGGAAGAGAAATATGGTCAAAGAAGCAAAACGATAGGCATATTTTGGGGACTTTTGAAATGTGGATGTGGAGAAGGATGGAAAAGGTGAAATGGACATAAAGGAAAACAAATAAGAAAGTGCTGGTCATAGAAGGGAAGGAGAGGGGATTGTTGGGAGAAATCAAAATTAGGCAGGAAAGATGGATTCAGAGCCTTTTGATTGGGAATGGAATGTTAATGCTTTGTTAGAGGGGAGATTAGTGTGCAAGCAAGGTAGGGGAAGGAATAGGATAGGTACGTTGGACGGGATGAAGGGAGGAAAAAATTATACAGAATTGAAGAGTGACTTGTTGTTGTCCCTGATTTCAGGATGTTTTTGAATAGGAGAGAGAAGAAAGGTATTACTGTACAATTGTTTATCCAGTGTCCATCCAAAACCTACCTATACCATTATAATACCTATAATAATATCACATACAAAAGATATACTCAGGAACAGTCTCAGTCAGGGGAACTTTTTATGCTTGTGATCCCTTCAATACCACCTTCCCCACCATTCCTGTGGTTGTCTTTTATATGTGTCCCTATCCCTTTTCCTTATGTCTATATCCATGTGAATGAATATGGGTTTGCCATTTGGCAGGTTAAACACAGAAATAGAAACACATAAAAGAGGGACTCACTGGGTCTCGAATTTTTGGCCATCTTAGCATCCCTCCCACCCTCAGACCATCCACTGAAACTTAAAACACTAGAGCAAGCTTTCATCTGGCTCTTGGATTCCTGTAATCGCCCAGGTATTAATATTAGACACTAATTGCCCCATTTGTACACATAATTTCATCCCCCTCCGCCCAAACAACTTCCATATCATCCCCACCTTTTTTAAAATTCCTGTGCCTAACGCTACCCCTCCAAACCCCTCCCCTTGCATACTTTTCCCCCTTTCTCCTTCCATCCAGTGCTTCCGGGCCCTCCTCTGCCTCAGTCTTATTCCTAAATCCTCTTGAGAAAGGTGGTTGCACCACCAAAAATTTGAGACCCAGTGAGTCCCTCTTTTATGTGTTTCCATTTCTGTGTTTGTGTTTGTATTGACTAGTCCATTTACATTATTACATATATATATATATATATATATATATATATATATATATATATATATATATATATATATATACACATACATATATATATACATATTTATTTATTTATTTACAAGGTCTGTTCAAAAAAAGATGAGCTTGTTTGAATAAATACTTTTACTTTTTATTAGTCACCCTTTAATTACCCTTCAAAATATAGCCCTCAGCTACCAATACATACAATGCTCCCAGTATTTTTTCCAGCTTTTGAATGCTACCTGGAACACTTCTTTTGGGATAGCCTTTGAGCATGCGGTACAATTTTGCTAGATGTCTTCAATAGTTTCAAATCAGCATACTTTCAAGGTAGATTACAACTTGGGAAATAGAAAAAAGTCCACTGGAGTAAGATTCGGAGAGTAGGGTCACTGGAAAATCAAGGGTGTGCTGTTTTTAGCCAAAAACTCAGTAAATATTGATGATGTGTGCACTAGTATGTTGTCATGATGAAAGCACGAAGACTTGTTTTCCACATATGTGGTCTCTTCCACGACATAGTGTGTCTTTAACTTCTCATTACCTCTATATAGTGCTGCCCATCCACTTATTGTTCTTTGGGGACATATATTTTCATGATGAATACTCCCTTCCCAATCAAAAAAAGTGATCAATGCCACCTTCATGTTAAATTTCAACATCCGAGCTTTTTTAGGTCATGGGGGAGATGACTCCTTCCACTGTAAAGACTGGGCTTTGGTTTCGATATCAAAACCATAAACCCAGGTTTCGTTGCCTATGGCCATTGTCTTTAAGAAATGAATGAAGGCTGAGCTTGCGGATTCCACTGGACTTTTTATTTTTTGCAACCATGGTTTTGTGGCAAGGCAACATCATCAACATGTGATACACAACGTGAAAAATAAAAGTTCAGTGGAATCTCCAAAGTTAATCTTTGCTCATTTACAATGAAAGACTTTCACCAAGTAATGCCTGAGACAGTGTCTTATATCAAGAGTTTTGAAGAAGTTTTGGTTGTCATTTGAATGGTTATGCAGTTCCTGGTCAAGACAGTTTTGCCCCTGTTCATCAGTTAACACTCATGGCACAAACTTGGACATGACTAGCTTCTTGCCCAAAATTTCTGTCAAAATCATGAAATTTGATCACTAATGCCACTGCATTGGCAATCTCCCTGACTGTCAACCTATGGTTTTTCATGCACTAAATCATTCACACTGCTGTCGTGGACATCAATTGTTGACATTGATGGTTGTCCACTTCTTGGTTCTTCATCAGTCAAAGTTTGTCCAGATTGGAAGCAGTTGTTCCAATAAAAACACTGTGCCCAGCTTATAGATTCATTGCCAAATGCCTCTTAAATCATTCCATAAGTTTTTATGCATTGCACTTTTCCTGAAATCAAAACAAAATTCGATGGGCATGCATTGCTTCTATAATACCTTCATTCTCACTGACACAAGAATTTGTACAAGCATGTGCAAGCCCAGATAAGAATCACTGTTGTGCAAAGACAAGTCAAGATAGGATCACGAGCAGGGTGGTATTTTACTTCTCACAGACACTGCTATAAGGGGACACTTCACTAATTGTGTTCCATCAAGCAGTTCCCGTGTAGAAAGACCAGTCTAATGTTTTTTTGTACAGACCTTTTATGGCAAAGGTTCTTTGCTAAATTAAAGTAAACATTTTATTTGGCTAAAGAGTGAAAATAATAGGTTATTTTAATATGGCATCATATTGGCAGTTTTCAGGTTTTTCATTGATTGATTTTTTATTGTGTATGCACATTCTTTGGCTTTCAAATGATATATTGTTTTCTGCAAATCAAAGTGGGTATGAATATCTCTGTGAAAAAATGTAATGTATGCATTACATTTTATCAAGCATTTTTTTACTTAGATGAATTTTAACTATATTTTATTTTATGGTTTTTGGCCATCATAAGAGTTTTCTAAATGATATTTGTTCATTTGCATGTGTAAAGTGGCTCTCCAGATGCTAAATGTTTTAAAAGGTGAGAGTGTGAGAATTGTATGTGATATTGGCAAATGGCAGTTTTCAAGATTTTATGATGATTTTCACTTTGTTGTGTGGGTATCTTGTGAATGATATTGCTTACTGCTAAAGTCAAAATAAGCACAAAGCACTGTGAATAAACAGAGTAACATGAGAGTATGACACAACAAGTATCAAGATTACCTCCCTAATGAAATGTTGAAAATTTTATGTCAAAAATATTCATGTAACGATATATTTTCTTTTTAAAGAAAAAATGACACAAGTAGCTTGGACTATATCATTAGCACAACCACCTTCTTCAGCTTCAGTTTAAAACTGTGGACAGGGGTGAAGGATGAGAGGAGTTATAGGGAGATGGTAAGGTAGAAAGGGATGAAGTGATGAGTTTTGGAATTAGAGCAAAAGGGAAAGGGAGAGGGCTTCTCAATTGGTGAAATTAGCCCACTTGTTTGTGTTTTTCCTTTCCTTAGTTTCATGTAGCATTTGTATTCAGTACACTTAATTCAAAAAGCTACTGCCCTAGCCTGTCTTTCTGATTCCCTCGTGGAATCAAATAAAGGAGGGTCTCCAGCCATAATTTAGTGTTGTTATCATTGCCCCTTTAATACTATCATAAACCATTCTCCATTTGTAATTGAGTCTTCCCCTGGTGCCTTTTTGATGGCTTTTTTCCACCACACAATAGGATAGTTAATAAATTTTGGAAGCAATGTCTAGGTACTTTCCAGTTATCAGAGTAACTACATCATCTGCATGTCCTTCAGTATCCACTCACAATGTGAGCATCGGTAATTGCTTTTGAGCTACGGGATGAAGTTGATGAAAGGTTATATTTTGAAGATTCTCTTAATGGTCATATACTGCCAATCCATACAGCCATGGTCCAGCACTTCTCCTCTATCCTGCTGACAAGTTCTTGGAATACTGTCTCTATGGTTGCAAAGGGTAGTTTTAAGAGCACCACCCCTTGTACATATATCCCCTAACTTTTCAGGTGGTTTAAACAAAAAGGACAATGGGCTAACTCCTGAAATCGAGTTAAGTTTAGTATTCTGACTTCACTGACTAAGGAATAAAGAAGTGGTGGGTCAGATTGATGATTCCTTTCCTTATTTTACCAGTTCTTGTGAAATAATTGGAATCCATTCCTTTCCAGTTTAATTTTGACAGCGTTTCTCAAAAGATGGAATGATACTCTTCTGAGAAGCTTGCATATATTCATCTGTCTCAGATGCTTTCCTGAGCTCATTCTAGGAGGCTTCATTTAGAGCACACTTGATTCTTTTTTGGTATAGTTTTGAGTTGATGGCTTTAGGATTTCTGCCCTACAATGTACTATGAAGTGCTAGTTCATAATGCAATGTCTCTCACCTCCTCCCTTATACTATGAACAACAATTGGTTGTAATCATCTCTTGAGTATGTAATACTCAGGTGTTGTAAGGTATTCCAAAATAACCTAATCACTAGCATTCATTTCCAATTTCCTGACCTGATGAGGTGTTCCAAAATATTTAACTTGTGTCTAACCAGTCTCTCCTACTCATTTGAAGGTAGCAAGTCTGAGGCATCACCGGTGAGTAGGAGGGGTAGATAACCTCCCTGATGCCGGTCTTCTCACCCATCCAAAGATACTTGTTTTCTCACCTTCTCTGAAGGTCATCAAATTTGCTTCTAGGCCGCTGATTTTGTGTTCTAGTGAATGCATAATGACATCTCTCCATAAGATATATGATATATGCAAATGGATAAGATAGATAGATGGATGTATTAGTTGGATAGACTCCTCTCACAGATACATCACTCAAGCTAAAAACAATTCAATAGTTTATATTTTGATCTTCAAACCATTCAATCAGGGTTAAATGTCACCCACTAAGAAATCCCCTTCTCTTCAACTCATTTGTCTATCACACACTACTCCACCCTCTTCTGTCCTACCCCCTCCCCATACCTCCTCTTACCCATCACCTATCATCTCCTTAATTTCATTCCTATGCTGAAGAAGGTAATGGTACTTCCAAAATATTCCAAAATAACAATTGTGAATGCCACTTATTCTGTGTTTTGTTACTGTGTTACTGTCAAACCTATTAGCCATTGTTATTGCATTAACTTTTGTGAACTGTTAGCATTCATCTGAAAAACTTAATATTCTTTCAGGATCCATGTGTGAATTATGAGTGGAGTGATTTTACCTTCAACTGTGATCTTTTTATTTTAGGTTCTTCCCTAGCATTAAAAGCATCACGGAACTCACCCAATCAACAAACATGAGGTTCATGCAGTTCCGCGCTCATGACAAATATGCACTACATCTCTCCAAAATGGAAAAGGTACTGGGAAATTCTCCCCAGCTCCTCAGTGCAGACGATGGTGCTGACAGGGTGCTTACGCTGGTAACCCCCTTGATTTGACATTACTTACAATTCTTCGTAGAATGTGGCTGTTACCTCTGCTTCACATAGTTATTGAAAGTCAGCTTCATCTTTTCATCTTTCAAAATTAAAATTCTTGAGAAATTAATCACTTTCTACTCATGAACTATTCAGAAGAGGCAAAACCATGCTTGGCCAAAAGATGTAATATGAGCTATTATTTTCAGTTACCTACACCAGCTTCATTCTCTTTATGCTATAAGCAAACATATTAACTTACTAGTAGCTGTGACTTACCTTCTTGAAGATCTCTTTCTGATAAACACAACATGTATTATCAGAAACTTAACAACTAAAACCTTTAGTGAAGTTCCTAGTATCCATCATTTACAGAACCATTTTTTCATCATCGCTTCAAATTTTTCCATTAAAACTCAAGCAATTTAAGGCAAATTAAAATATAATAAATACTTGAAATGAAAAACTGTGGATTTCCACAAAATAATTTCATTGATCATTAATGAACCTTCAAATATTTCATAATTCTATTTGGATAAAATTAGTTTTATTTAAACCTTATTAATTCAAAATGATTGTTTCTTACAAAATTATCTTTTAAGTTTCATAAGTGCTTGATGAATGGATGATGCCTAAAGGGAGCATTTTTTTATCATCAAGTCTTCTAAAACTATTTGAAATGTGCACCTGCACACCACCATTTAAAATTTATGAAGATGTATGATGGAGGATTTATGCAGACTGCAGATAAATTGGAGTGCATTCCCTTGTGCCACTTCTCTGGGTACATGATAGTGAAACTAAAGTTCACCTATTAGGAGTATCTACCTAATGTAAAATGAATGGGTGAAAGCTGTGATAGGTATTTTTTTGGAAATTCCACTTATACATTAAGAGTTATCTTGTACTCCTCTAACATTTTATGGTAATTCTTGTAACTATATATGCTCCAGAGTGGCTAGTAATATCAAATAACAAACCAAATTATTTTTTCTTCAAAGGATTCAAGCCTTAAGGGGTAGTAAAATTAATATTTATATCCTTCCTTCAATAACATCATTACTGCCTCATTTCCTATGGATTTTCAATATAAAGGCTTTGAATTTTCCCTTGCCACATCCTACCATCCAAAAGATGTAGTGTTCCAAAAAGCACAGTTGAAGTGATAATTATAAGAAATGAATACATATTCCTTTATCAATCATTATATTTTCTGAGCAGAGGCAAGTTAGATAGACTAGTTAAGTTAGTTAGATTGCACCAGCTCGCGTATCTATTGGACAGAGCTTGTACTCCTCTAATTACATTAATGTAGCATAAAGCTTAGAATTTTTAAGGATTTTAGAAGTTTCAATGATTGGAATTAAAGAGCAGATATAATAATTTATTGCATTGACCTTTGAGGATGGCAACCCTGAAAGCCATAGTTAATGACATTGGTGAAGTGGAAATTAAAGCAATAAAAATATTCTTGTAGAACGAAATTTTCAAATTGAAATTTGAAAAGTATTGAGGGTCTGATCATATTTGTGGAAAGTACAAATACAAGTGTTCATATGTGTTCATTTATAACGGAGAAAGTAATAATGAAAGCCATCAATGAGTAAAAATTCTACCACAGCAATTATGCAACACTGAAAAAGATAGTACTATCAAGCTCATTGGCTACCCACTGATTACTGACCAAAAAGTGGAGGACTAAGGTCATGGACAACAGGCTTCCTTTAAATGTGGTGTTTAAATTTTTCTTGAAACCCTAATCATCAAAATACTCCTCTTGGCATAGATAGTCAATAGTTTGCAAGATAATTGCATTTAAATGTATCAGAAAACATCTTACTGCTGTTGCAAAGGTTCCAGATCATTACTGCCTATTTTAGCAGCTTTATTATGTTCTACTTAAGCCAATTTTGTTGTGCATCCTAATTATTAATTTTCTTTACATTTTTTTCCATTTTTAAAATGGTAAATTTGAGCTTCATATCTTTTTTTGTATTGTTGATCATTTTTAAAGTTCTTTCTATAGATATTCTATTTATATATCACTGCATTTCATTTTTCTTTTTTCATTCACTGGGTGGTAAAAGTCATAGCAACAATGAAGACACCAGTATTTTTTTGCATTTGGAGCACTTTGCAAAACTCTACTACCACAGCTACATTGGTAATTCATGATTTCCTCAGGAAAATGAAAACTGAAAAGCTTCAGATTATAACAGCAAAATATTCCTTAAACTGTGACAGTCATTATAAAAGCCAAGAAAATATTTTCATTGCTATTAGGCTATTATCTCTTTATCAAATCCCATGATTAAAATAAAATACTTTAATCTCTATTAGCACAAAAAGTTAAATAAAAAATACAAAAAAATCTAAAAAAGCGATTATAGTAAGACAAAATATACCATCTGATAGATGGCATAGCAAAATTAGCAAAAATAAACATAACAAAGCTGAAAAAAATTACTTGTGGATTCAAATGGAACCAGTGACCTCAGTGCCAGTACCCAGTATACTACCATGGTGACAGTGGGTAGACACTTTTTGTAACATGTAAATGTGTTTTCAAATAAAATTTTGACTATCTTCATCCAAAAGGGAGTATTTTTGTATTCAGGGAGTGAAGGGCGATCTAATTACTACTTTTCAATTAAATCAGTCATCCATGGACCTGGTCCTCCCCTGGTTAGGTATTCATTAATAAAGGAATTCATGAATAGCTTTCAGATTAAGGCCAAATTACTTTTTTTAATTGATTATTATTCAGCTACCTAGGAAAATTTGGAATTGAACAAATAATATAAGCTATCAACTACTCTCAACTAATCAAATGTGAATACTATAATTCTTAAATTATACATATATATAACTGCTAAACGTGAACAGGAACATATTATTTAAGCTACAAAGTCACAAACATTCTGAAAAATTGCTATTTCTTATAGGTATAGCTAATTTAATTCTTAAAAAGTAAAATTTATGCTTGGTATTTCTTAGCCAATAAATTAGCAAGCAAGTTAAAATTAAATTGCTAGTGTAAGTACTTCTTAAAACAATAAAAACTTAATAATATTTATTATAATAGTAAGTAACTACATGAAATATTCTCTAGCTTCTAAACCTCAAATGCTCATGTCTCTATCCTCTTACACCTCCATACAAACCCTGAGGGCTCATGAAAAATTGCATATCAACATAACTACTTGATTCTGATTAATTTACTTCTCAAAGTATATGGATAATTTTTTAACACATTTTACACATTGGTTATATCCACAGTCAAACTTAACTTATGACTATTGTGTACCTGTTGAGGGACAAACCAAAACTTCTTCATGTAAGATTGCAACAGCTTAAATATTTGTCACAGAAAAATGCAAATCATGTATAAGGAAAACCATTGCATAAACCCATAATTGCCTTAACTCTCATTTGAATATTCTGTGCCTATAACTATATTGACTGCCATTAATTTTTAGGTTTGTGATGTTATTGGTATCTTCCTTCTGGCTGTCTTTAAAAATGTGACCATATGTCTTCTGTTAATTTTTTCAGACAAACTTACCAGATGTAGCACAGAATAGATTGTGTCCATTATATATTGCTATATTTTTATAAACCTAAATATTATATTTTACATAGGCACTTCAGATCCTTTTGCAATTTCATAGATGAGAATTCAGCAAGTTAAAGTTATCTATCTATACCTGAGTGGCATTTAAGGCATTGTGATAAGGACTAATAATATACCTTGGAGAAGATCTTGCTGAGGAATTTATATTAGTTTATTATGCATTTCTGTTGGGGGGTTGATCCAGTGTTAATAGGCTATGCTCTGTACACCATTTCTAACTGGAATTGTTACTGATAGAAATAACATAACAATGTTAACTTATTTTCATTTCAAATTAATTATTGCAGCTACCTACCAAAAGGAAGGAATGAATACTTTGTCACAATATCAGTTTTGATGGTGGACATTGAGTAGAGCTATCATAAACTGAATTTAATATTAATGGTTTAGGATTATTGAGGGGAGGAATTATAATTTCATAGTGATATCCAAAACAAGAGCCTAAATGAACTAAAATTTTCCTTCATATTTTACTGCTTGTTAAAAATTGATTGAACTCCCCATATTTAGATTGACTCTGTTATTAAAAATAAATTCAAACACCAGTAATTTGTATTCCACATGCTTTAATGTATCAAATAACTCTGTAATAATGATAATTTTAATTAGGTTGGTTATTACCATATACTTGTTTTCTGTAGGTCTTATTTGAGTGACATTTGACCCACACTTAGACCAAAAATAGTCTCAATGCAAACCAAATTTAGATGTATCCAATCTGCATACATGAAATCCACTAGGTTGTGTTAGACCTGATATAGGCATCCAAAATTTGTTGAAATTAGGTACTCTGAAAACCCTTTGCCCTCAGGGATTTGATTGATAAAATAATGTCTTAGCTAAAAATGGTGTCCAGAATTTATTTTATTTGGTAGGTACACCCAAATTATCCACATGGACACAAACCACCATAGTTAAATGTACATGTTATTGTATACATTTTCAAAAAGTAATAAATATTGATCTACTTCAGAAAAACAACAACCATTAGCAATATTACTCAGCAACACTAAAAATAAAAAATATTATTTATTTAACCTGTTATAATCAGCAATTTGAACCCTTTTGATTTCAGTTATTACCATTAATGCACCATATACTTGCTTTCATAATTTATCTGTTGTTGCTCTTCTTTGCAAATGCTACTATATTTTTTGAACATTATTAGTAATGTTTATTTTTATGGCTGAATTTATCTAATTATACATTACATCCTGCCTTTTGAAACATAACTTACTAAAGTTAGATAAATATCTATAAATACTTATTAATCTGCTATAAAATAGTAAATTAATGCAATTTTTAATAATGCATATCAATTTTGAATCTTCAGATCTAAAGACATAACTAAAACTGACACCAATACAGAAATAAGGCATAATTCTTTTATGTTTAAGCAGCATGTTTAAATTCATTTGAAATGGCTGATTCTTACAGCATTCCCAGTTTATGTCGAATCTTGAGTACCCATGTAGAATAATGGAATTTTTGGATCAAAATGAATTTATTCAGCATTAAAGGTGCCTGTTCCATCATAAAACAAAAACTATTTAGGCAAAAGAGTAAATTGAGAAAACATGTTTTTCAATGGGGACATACATTTTATAAATCAAGGTAATGTGCAGGAAGCTTCTAATTCTCTTTTTAGCACAAGGATAAATGCACTTCGTGTAAAAATTAAAAACTTTTTATACACCTAGGAGAGAAACACACTTGGGCAGTTATGATAAAATATCACCAGCTCAGAAAATTGCAGAAACAAATTTAAAATTTTTCAATTACCTAATGTGTGTAACTTAGAGAGAGATGAATATATTTGCTTTCATTTTGTCACTAGAGACATCTTTAATTTGGCAGCCATTAAAAATAGCAAGAAAAAGGATTGCAATCAGTAGTTTATTTTTAAATCCAGTTCTCATTATGAAGCATTCAGATTTACATGAAATAAATTTATAGTGTACATGCTAATATAGTAGACTGTCTTATAATGCAAAAATACAATTCCTATTCCCAAGGATCTCAGATTTTGTACCATCTACCACATCAGGCTGAGTTTTACACTTGCACTTATATTAGCTATTCTAAAAGATACATAGGTAGACCAAATGCAAAACTCAAATGAATTGAATGTCTCTCAAGAGTGGGCAATTTCAAGTTTACATGACTCCACATGGTACGGGAAACTTAAAAAAAGCAATTTGCAGAATATTTCTCTGTTTAAAAGAACTGTCGCTACAGAATATGTTCCATAGTTAATATTCTGTATCTATAGCAATCAAGAAGTACCATTTTAGCATTCAATGTCAGGTCACAAAAATAGGATTAAAGCCAGACAGAAACTATGATTCCACTGACAAGGTTTGCATCTGGTTTTGTAAAATATGATAAATGAAAGACTCTTAACCAGTTAAGAGCAGGTTATTGACAGTATCTGCCATCTGTAGCCAATTACCTAACTCAACTTTTTTAGTACAACTAATCAAAAAAGAAAAATAAAGGATCATTTGGTGCATTCACTTGTGCTACCAAGTGATCAATGGCAGCCTTACTGGGTTTATGTCAGGATTTCAGAGGGACATAATGTAAACAATTTTTAATTAATTATGACATGGCAGCAGTTGCCAGAATTACAATGAATTTATATATTTATGAGGACATTTTCTTGGACATTGAACCTTAATTAGGCCAGATTAGGTGGGATAATATGTTCCTGGAAAGGATGTTCTTTAGGCTCATCCATCCTCTGGTGGAAGACCACCCCCTTAATTTTTATTTTGTTATAAATATCTAAATTAGGTTATTTCATTCTTATGAACTAATTACATTGAGCTATTTTCTTGGTAGAGCTTAACTGAACACAAATGAATTTTTTAAATTCATTAATGACTTACTTTTTGAAGTGTCTCCCTTTTATTATTTGCTAGATAATTGCTCGAATGCCCCCTTTTAATCTTTGTTCTAAAGCAGTATGTGGAAAAATTGCAAATGGATATTGATAAAGAGGTATCTATCCGTTACTTTTCTGTATTTGGAGAAGCCTAATTAAGTGAAACAAGAATTGAAAGTCCAGAGCTGATACATTTAACTTATTATTAGATAAATTTAGGTCCAATGTAGTGCATCATTTCCTGTCAAAGAAGGTCTCTACTGATTCTTTTCCAAAATTAAATGTCTGTACTATTTTATCAAATAATTTTTTTTAAGAAATAATTGATTTTTCACAGTTAGAAACCAAAAAGTAAGTTGGCATGAAAATCTAAATACAAAACATAAACGGTGAAATGATGTCCTCTGTGCAACATCCAGGTGTTTCAAAATTTCAGGTAGAACTCTACATATTATTTGAAAAATAATTTTTATTACATTTATGTAACCATTAATTATGTAATAATTATTGTTATAGCCTCATTCAAAGAACTAGTGAAGATACCACGAGAGTTACTTTAATTTATTTACTTTTTACTTACTGCTACTCTTTATTTAATGGCGTCATCCACTAATGGGTACCAAAGTACATGACTTTCAAAGTGTAAAAATCCTTCAATTTGTTTATTACTGCTTTTAAAGTTCAAAGCATTTGGGGAATAATAATATGTGAAGTAAATAATTGGATAATTTTGAAAAGATAACGAGCATAGAAAACTTTGAGAACTTCCAAACAAATTAGCATATGGGCAATGTTTGACTACCTATTTCATTTTTACTTATTTTGCAGGGTCAACTTTTAAAATATTTTGGAAGGTAGTAGGTACGATAATTGTTAATTATGGTTCATAGGTCTGTACATGAGCTTTACCCAGGTCTCTTCCCTTGTAATGAGGGGTCTTTTAATTTGTTTTCTCATTAAGAGAAAATTGAAACATTAAATAAATAAATGGCTTAATGACACAATCGTTAATGTTTATAAAAATGAGTTTTTCATACTATCATGCAAATCAAGACTGTTAAAAAATTCTGACCAACTAAAATTTCAAGAATATGAAAAAATGCCAATTCTTAAGCTTTTCATCTACAATATATGAATAGAGCAAATTATTGGAGAGAAAAAAATCAGTAGAAAAACACATGAAATTCCTAATTGTAAGACAAATATTTACTTAGAAAAATTGACTCACATAGGTAGTACCTTTTAGAACTTGAAATGAAAGCTCTTCAAATCTGACAGGTACTTACCTAGCTTTGTATTAAACTGAACAAATGTCCTTATATTTTTCAAAAATGTAGTGTAGTGTTGATTTCATTCTTCTTTAGAAAGATTTATGCATCTCTATTGAAGATGTAAATATTAAGTAGTTTTTAAAATGCTTGTTTATGAAAACTTAATAGTATTGATCATCTTAGGTACCTGCATAAATTAGTGAAATAGTTTATAAATTATTGGTAATACTGCCAATATTTTCTGATTTTAATGTCACTAAAATTGTCATCTTACATTTGAATTTGCTCAAATAATTAAAGGACTACAGAACAAAAAAATAGAGTGAAATGCTGCAGTTGTAACTTTAAGACTTGGCTACCCAACACTAAGAATTATGTTTTGTTTAAAACTGGAACTCATTTGAAGATATCAATTCAATGGGCTTTCTATCTAGACCATGATAAAATTTTCATTGAATTGAAAAACTGTCAAAAGAAAAAGTATTTTTATTCATTTCCGTATGTTCTAGTATTTATTGTAAGTATATATCTGCTTCCAAATGGATGCAGTGTGAATGAATTTGAACTATTCATTTTAGAGAAATATAGTCTCTATTAATAGTAGGTAGTTATTCATATCTCTGAAATTGCAGTTGCATCTAGTTGCATGAAAAACAAATTAATCCTGTGATTACAAATTAATGATCTATCAGCTCACTCATCTGAAAATCAGAAGTTTCATTATTCATGCTGAAGAGAGACACATAAAATTGACTTTTATGTGTATTCTGCTTTATATAATTGCTATTATGTAGTATGAAGGTTTTAATGAAGCAATTATAGATAAAATTAGTCACATAAATAAGATGAGAACAAAATTTCAAAGGACTCTTGTTCTGCATTTTATATTATGACCTGTAGAATGCTAGTAATCAGTCTAGTAAATATAGTGAGGCATTAATTTGGAAAATCCCTCACTAGAAAAGAAATCACAGGAAAATTTTAATACTTTCTTAAAAAGCATTTTGTGAAAGTATCAGATTATTTTATTAAATGAAAAATTGCTGGATGTTTTATTTTTCACACCATATATTTATTTGGAGCTTTTTGTATCATTGCATCAATATCAAGCTTAATATCACGTACTAACCGCAATTCCTGCATCACGGAAACAAACGTTTCTAATGCATGAACTATTTATTTTATAATTCAGGTTTCCACAACCTTGCATTAACTAAGTATCATTTTCTTATTAATTGACAATAATAGCTTCTTTCCTTTAAAAAACATCTCACCAATCAACTGAAAAATAACTCATTTATTAACTAAATTTTAGGAAGATGAAGATGTTAATGGTTTCCAAAATACCTAGTTTTGTCCTTAATGTCAGATGTATGGCCACATACTCACAGGACTAGAGCATTCATTTTGCTGATTGGGGGACCAAGTAAAGACTATTGTTAGATATGAGTGCTCATTAAATTAATCTATTCCCATGCTTTTAATATTAAATAAAACCTGTTGCAGTCTCTGCTATTGCAGAAAATTATTGTGATCTGCATGTAGCCACCTTGACAGCACTTGAGTATCACTGATTTAGAATAGTCATCATGAATAAGTATTCTGCATTGTCACTAAAATGTTAAGAAATGCCTTTTACAACTTCATATCTATTTTTCTAAAGTTTGATTATGAAAATGTTTAATTTCTTGCAAATTTCAATAAGCAACATGATTTCCATTTGATGAAAATATTTATTGGCATTACTACCAAGTAGCATATTGAGTGAGTACCTATGTTTCTAGAGGTAAGATGCTATGTTTTCTCCTAATTCAGATCCATGATTATTCTTAAATGGGATTATTTTAAAGAATAATTAGTACCACATAAAGATACTTCAAGTTTTTCTATTTTACACAATATTTAAAATCAAGAAAGTATTCAGCTTCTGAAAATTGTTGAGTCCTTTTTATATTGCCTTTACTTGTAATTACATTATAACATTAAAAAAAGCTACTGTTTTGATTGAAATGAAGGCATAAAATATAGCTCTCTAGTAAAATGACCAATGGATATATGGTTTGGTAAAAGTTTTACTTGTCTTCTATTTTTTTAAGAGAATTATGTTTTCTTTGAAGTACAGAATGGTATTGACCAAAGATAACTTAAATACCAAAGTCAAAATGAAATATTCTACCCATTTTCTAGAATTAGATTTTACTGATGAATGTGTTATTGTTGCAAGGTTGGTGATAGTAACCAGGTATGTTATGCATGTTATTCATAGTCAATTAGAAATAGTGGAGCTTTAGTGTAGGTGTATAATTGTACAAATTTGTATACAATTGTTCATTATAATATTTACAATGTTGCAAAAATAATGTTAATAGAATCTTGGTTTGACTTCATATATAATGACTCATTTGAAATATTCCATGCAAAGGATAAATACAAATTATATATTTTCTTATCTCTCAAATTGGGACTTTTTTTAGCACTTATATCTACATCAATGTTAGAATTGAGGCAACAGCCATTTTTGCCACTACTATCCACCATTCTCTCCATAATTATTTTATAATTTTGTATTGTCCCTTCTGTGTTTTTATAAATGTTTGATTTTGTCTTAAATGAATTTGGAGTGGAAATACAATTTTTTCTTAGTTTTTGTATTTCTGAGCAACCAGGTCTTGGTATCAGAAGTGATTCCTAGAAATAATTTAGCAAAGTCATACATTCAACAGTTGCTAAATATGAAACATGAGTATGCCTTCAATTGCACCCCAATGGAATTAATTCTGTTATCATCCAGTACATTGGACAGAAATATAATAATTGAGGTTGCATATGGGAGAATAAAGTATGTGTTCTTGCTCTGGGTTTGACTGCAGAATACTACAGGGATATGGATGAATGAAAATCTGATTTGATGAACAAATGGGATAAAGTATTAAGAAAAGAACATCACTCCAATAATAATTTTGAAAATTTGAAACATTGCCCACAAATACAAAAAAATGAGTTTTGGAATCTCAGTTCAAGGGAATAAACATTAGAGAGTATTCTTTTAAAACATATATGTGCACATTAATACTGGATTGCAAATTACTGATCAATCCCTTTTAGACAAAAATACTTCTATAGTATGTTTCCCAAATAAAACACATATGTATTCTTATATATATTGGATTCGGAAAATTGTTTTGCACAAAAATATATGTACTCCATTTAAATGTATTGCTCTTTTATTATTCATATCAGGATCTCATAGAATGTCCTTAAAATATCTTATAGTAATTATTAATAGATACTTGTAAACTTGGAATACTCTTGGAATAGAACTTGGAAACACTCTTCAAGGTACTCATATATTTTGGTTAAAAAAAAGGTCTCAACACAAATTAGTGGAAATCAGTTGAATAAGGTTAATTTATTTTAATTTATGAGCTCAATAAAAATTATAAGTTTTGATTTCAAAATTTTAAGAACCTCTCTTAAATGTAGATAAATTTCACAATCCTCCTAAAACCTGTAATTATCATATTGAAATCTGTAACAACTTCTTTGACAAATCAAAAAAATAAACATAAAATATTTTTTAAATCCTTTAATTACTGAATTGAAAAATTCATGCTCTACTTTTGAAAATATCATCAAAAGTTAAGAATATTTTTATCATCATAATCATGAGTAATCAATCAAAAGGATTGGCTTGTAGCCCCTCCACAATCAATCCTGCTCCCTTTCAATCTCTTCAATATTTCATTGTTCGATAGTCTAGCGCCATAATCTGTTTCTAATAATTGCTTCTCAGCCTTTTTCCGTAATTCCTTCCCTAAATGGTCCCTTTAGGTATTCTCTTTGGTAATCAATTGTTCCTTAGGATATGGACAGTTATTTTCCATTTCCTTCTTGCGAGTACCTTCCCTGGACATTCTCTTCGCTGTCTCTTCGAAGTTCTTAATTTGGTAGACTACAGATATAAGAGAGACGTTAGCAACAAATTCAATTTACCGTAAGAGGAAATATATATCGCCTGTCATTTAGGCTAAACCTCATTTCACATGAGAATTGCGGGTTGTAGAACTTTCAGGTCATTCTGATTAATTATTTTTGTTTAATCTCAAAGAATTTATACGCCGAGCTTGATTGAGAATGAAGAAGGTGCTTGTAAAGAAAGTGTGATTGGTGGATACTGATGTTCACGGGAATAGGAATAGATAAAGGAAAAAAGCACGAGCAATAATCTTTTATTATAAAAACCATAAAACCTAAAACACAGTAATCAACCTGAAGGTCAATTTGGCAGGTAATGGTAGAGTTCAACCAGTACTAAGCCGAAGGTGCGTGAAATTCACACACCAGGATAGGGGGACCAGTTCCTTTCCCTGTGGCGGCTATGGTTTCCCAAAATAGATAATAATTTAACAGATATTAATTTTTAATAACTGATTCAAAATCTGATATCATTACTTCTCACATCTCAGGAATCTCTGATTTATGTCTCAGCAAACCATTTTTGTTTTCGAACTATTCTAGCTAATTGTAACAATTTGAAACAGATGGTTTCTATTAGAGAAATTTGGTACAACAAATTTAGCATGATTGACCATGATATATATTTCTTTGAAATTTATTCAAATAATCTAATACAAATGCTACTGTAATGTCTTTATTATTTTCCTCTCAGACAGATGAGGTGGAGTAATTAGAGCTGATATCTTTCAGTTATTCTGAAACTCTTGCAGAGGGGAAAAATACCTTTCACTGCACTGATGTAAAGAAATCTCTTCATTCTTTTGAAGAATAATGGAAGTACCTATTTGCATTAAGATTAATTTCAGCAGTGAGAGTAAAGGCTTTTTCCAACTCTGAGGTTGTCATGTCATGCACAGACCATACCTAATACTCACAGCTAAAGAGTCACTCTATGATTGCTCTAGGGCAACCATATCCTCATTCAAAAACATATATGAAAAGATTAATCAAATTAAGAGAACTTTCTGCAATAATTGCCAATGTATCTCTGGTCAATTATTTTCATGATTCTTATTTTGGATTTTTTTCAAGGCCACAGTTCATGAGAATGATTATTAATAAAATTTGTCTCTATAGTTGAGGCAAAAAATAAAATGGAAATTGAAAACAATCAAACTCAGAAGAGTTTATACTGATGACCAAACCTACACACGAAATAATTGAGAAATTATAGTAACAAAAAAATGTATTAGCATTCAATTTTGGTTTCATTAACACAATCATGTTAGGGTATGATTCAATAAAAGCTCCAGGTCTAGAAAAAAATATGATATTAGGACAATCTCAAGCTAACTCCATGTAAAGTAGTCTATGTCTTTGTTTGTTACCTTGAGAGAAAATAATAAATTTTATAAATATAAAATGGTTGCAGAATGACATTCATATAGTCTATCATAAGGAAGCCCAAAACTACATTAGTTTTGATTATCGAAAATAATGTTCCAACGCAGACAATATAGCTTCACTTTTGATCATAAATAATGACAATAAGAAGAAAAAATCATCTCATTTTCACTTTATCGCATGCATTTATATTTTTTGAAACTACCTTTGAAAATAATATTTTTAAACTATATTTCTCTTTTTCTTAGTTAAAAATAAGTTTATTTTGTTCAGTTTCAGGTCTCACTTACAGAATTCATTTTTGAATTCCACTCCATTTTTTTACTCCACCAATGTTCACTTATATGAGTTAAGCTGTCTTGGTACAGCCATAATAAAAGTAATTTACATACCCTGCGTTCACATCAGTGAATAGGTATATCTGTGTCCCAGATAATATAGAAATTTGATAAGTCAATTTCATAATACTATCTGAAAACATGTCTTTCTGAGGGACTTATTGTTCAGACATATTAAGAAAATATGGTGCCAATGGTGCTCTAATTAATATGGTGCCAATACTCTAATATTTAATATTTCAAAGAACTTAGTGCACAAAAGGAATTAGTATTTTGTATTCAATCCTCTCTCTAAATGTATTTCAATTTTTAAACTAAATCTCTTGCACATAAGACATAATAAAGGATTTATTTATTTGAATCGTTTCACTACAGCTGGTTTTCATGACCCAGAAACTAATTGAATATCTAGCTTATATTTTAAATTAATTCCGCTGAGGAGGATACTGCAAGATAAAAATTCGTAATGTATTGATTTCTTCTCTACCACCTTTTTAGAAATAAAATTTCTGATATCAATCGTACTGCTACAACAATTTAGCTATTCTGCTTTCTTTAGGGTAACAGAATATCACAGGCAACAGGTGGAATATATTCTGCAAACTCCTCAACAGTGTCTTTATGTACTACATCATTCTCTTCACATCACTTTCATTGTAACATCATTTCAACACTCTTCACCTTCTCTTGATTGTAATGAAGCAAACTGAAATTGGTTACATTAAGGAATATCTGTATTTGGGGAACTGCAAAACACTAGGTCATAAGCATTTTTACACCATCTGGATTTGACATATAATTTACACAATCTGAGTCAGTGTGAGGAGCCAAAGTTCAGCCAGGTCTCTTGCATTGAACTCATATTTTTTTGTCCTTTTCAAGTTCATACATGTTCTTGTGACATTCTGGAAATCAGTCATTGTGCTTCTTCATGTTTCAATATTGATTCATATCAGGTGGTTTTTTACTGAACAAGTTCAGCAAACTACCAACTAAATTTCAATAAGAGAATATCACCACTATTTCTTTCATGTTAAAATGATGAATCATTTAATTTTTCAATTTTTATCTCAGTATTTCATTATGTAATTAGTGCACCTAAATGGCAAAATGCTTTTGCTGTCTCAATGCCAAGGAAAATATTTGGATCATCTATCTTCTTTCTTTCGAATTTCTTTCTCAAGTCTGTAAAACGTATAAATCAGCTGCATGGCAACTCATCAGTATTCCATTTTCAGTGTAATGAGTAACTAAGTACTATTCACTTCATTTATTAATGACAATATTCCATTCTATTTTAAGTGTTAAGCCTTTGATGTTCAAGAAAGTTTTCAATATCAGATTCCATTTAAGATCTGCTTACTGTTATCCTTAGAGGGAATTTGGTTTTCATCAAATGTTTTCAATCATTGAACATTCATCATATTATGTGTTCCAGTTCTTACTATCTACCCTTATGAGGGGTTAGCAAAAATTTTGTTAGCAAAAAGTGTGCCCGCAAAAATTGTAGCAAGTGTTACAAAATCACACTCTATCCAGTATCATTCTTTCTTACTTTGGGCTTCTATCTCTCAGGTCATAAGCAGATAGCCCTTCATTGTTTTTCTCTTCACCATTTTAATCTTCACATTCACTTCTTACTTCTCTGTCTCCTGTGATTGTCCTCATACTACCATCTTCCTCTTTCTAGATTTACTCTGTCATATATATTTTTTCTCTTATTTCTCTTCTTTATAATCATTTTTCTGCTATCCACAAATAAACATCTCCATCTCGGGTGCTCTAAATCTCTAAATTATGCTCCCAAAACTTTCAAATCACCTCAAATTAATTTTAAAACATACATAAGCCTAACCAACTTACACTGTTACATAAAGAAACAACATTCTGAGGGAAATAACATAAATATGCCTTATTGAGTAGCAACAATAGATCAAATTTAAAATATTAAATAATAGAAACCATTTATCTATAGAGGAAAGAATATACACTCCCATTCTAATATTCATTTTTCAAAGAGATACTAAAATATCAGTTAACTTTACATTTGTATACAAGTTATCAAATAGATCCAAGCAACAGATAGGTGAATTACACATATAGTTTGATGGCGTAGCGTGAACAATAATGTATCAAAAGTTTTATTATTATAATAGAACACATACACAAAAATGAACCAAAAACAAATAACAGGACATCAAAAAAATGACTGACTATTTTGAATTAATTAACAAGCTCTTGAATGGTTTTACAGTGATTTAAGATCCCAAATTTTAGGTCAGTAAGAACATTGGAATAAGTCTATACTATAATACTATAATGATTTCTGAGTCTAATATTCCCCGGATGAGGAGACCTATAACTGAGAATTTTGAATAAATTTCAATTTAAGCATTATAAATAAATATAAACATAAAAATTTATAATCTTGACCTTTCTCTTAAGCATTAATTTCTCAATAGAAAGTTCAACATTATAATTTACTCTAATAAGAAGACCATTTAGTACAAGTACATACAATTTGAGGCCTGACTAGTGAAAACAGGGGCTGTGATAGTCCAGGGGTAGGGCATTGAAGTACTGATCATATGGCCCAGATTAGATTCCTGCATATGCCTCTGGGCAGTTTCATTCAAGCTGTGTGGTTTTTCAGATACCAGGTCATCCTGAGAAACCATCTACAGAATAGAGAAATAAATTGGCCCCCTTAGCATAATATGTGAATTTCAATCACCATTTGGCTTAGTATTTTTAGTGAGCTCAATCCTCACCAACAAAATCAACCTTCGTCTTGATAAATGGTTTTTTAGCAAACAGTATAAATATCTCCTTAATTCAATGCTCTTGCCATTCCTGGATTTCATGGTGTCGAATACCAATACATATTTTCATGCTTTAGGAGCTGCCAGTAATATGTAATTTATAGGCTGTGGATAGGTCCTAAAACGACAGCAGCAGAACAGAAGACGCAGGAGAAGAAGACCAAATTAGTTAGAATAGGTACTTGAAATGTTATAACAATGTTGAGGACAGATAAATTAGAGAATATTAAGTGAGAGATGGAAAGAGGAAATATAAATATTATAGGTTTATGCGAGGTGAGGTGGAAGGATAGCAGGGATCACTGGAGTGATAGTTATAGAGTAATATACAAGTACAGTGGTGGGGACTAGCGCCAATGAGGGAATACAATAATATTGAATAAAGAGGTAGGAAGAAGCATAGTCAACGTAGAACAAGCAACGGATGGAATTTTACTTGTAGAGATAAAAGCAGAACCGACGAACTTGGTCATTGTTAAGGTATTCATGCCAGAGAGCAACCATAAGGAGGAAGAAGTTGATAGAATATATGATGAGTTACAGGGCATAATCACGGGTGTTCCTGCAGGGAAACATTTGATAGTGATGGGGGATTGGAATATGATGGTAGTTGAAGAAAGAGATGGTGATGAGGTGGGGATTACGGTTTAGGCAATAGGAATGACCGCAGGGAGAAAGCAATTGAGTTCTGCAGAAGACAGTAGTTAGTCATCACCAACACATGGTTAAGACACCACAAAAGGCGTAGGTATACTTGAAGAATGCCAGATGACTCAGAAAGGCATCAGTTAGATTATATTATGGTTAGGCACAGGTTTAGGAACAGTGTGATCAATTCACACAGCTTCCCAGGAGTGGATGTGGACTCTGACCACAATTTGGTTTTTATTAAGTGTAGCATCCATTTTAAAAAGACAAGGCAGGGGCGGAGGGTTAAGAAATGGAATATAGAAACATTAAATGGATTAACTAGGAAGGAGTATCAACAGGCTATAGAGAAAACCATGGATAATGGTAAAGAGCTGAGTACTATCGAAGAAAAATGGGAATGTATCAAGAAAGGGATATCGAAACCCACAAAGGAAACTATAGGAGTCGTTAATAGGAAAATGACAAGAAAACCATGGATCACGGATGAGATGATTAGGTGAGAGAAGAAAATGGAAGAATGTAAACACAGAGTTAGGCAAAAGGAAGTACAAAGAGTTAAATAATATATTGAGACAGACAATAAATAAAGCTAAAGAAGCATGGCTGAAGATGGCAGTGCAAGGATATGGAAAGTTTGCTGAGGAAGGATGACATTGGGGCACTACACAGCAACGTTCAATCACTATCAAGAAGAAAGAAGGGAAGATCTGTGCTAACAGTAAGAGATAAGTTGAGTAAGATAATAGTTGACAAAGAAAAGATCTAAGAGAGATTGAAGGAATATACAGAAGAACTGTATGGTAAAGAACTTAGGCCAACAAGGTTAGACATAGAAAAGGAACATGGTGTAAAGGAAGATTAGGTCCAGGCATAATCGACGATGAGATAGAAAGGGGTTCAAGGGAGATGAACTCAACTAAGGTCATGGGGGTAGACAACATTCCTAAGGAACTACTAAAAGTTTTAGGAAAATGTGGGAGGGAGGCTCTATTTGGACTGATTCATGGTATCCATGAGGAAGGAATCTGGCTGGAAGACTGTGAGATCAGTGTTAGTTCGTATTCTGAAAAAGGTAAAGGTTATATCATGTGAGGACTACAGAACAATAAGTTGGATATCCCACACAGCTAAAGTTGTTCTCAGGATCATCAACAAAAGGATAGAGAGTAGGGCAAATGATTGCTCAGAGGACGATCAGTTTGGGATGATCAGTCAGGGGAGAGGTACACGTGATGTCATTTCAGTAATGAGATCACTAATCGAGAGTAATATAGAATACAATCAGAACATATTTGCCTATTTCGTAGATTTTGAAAAGGTGTTTGATAGAGTGAATTGGGAAAAACTAATGAGTATACTGCAGAGAATAGGAATAGATTGGAGGGACAGGAGACTGATCCACAACCTGTGCATGTCTTAGACTGCTCAGGTGCCAGTGGGGAACGGAAAGTTTGGATGGGCAGTGTTAGGAAGAGGTGTAAGGCAGGGTTGCCCATTATCACTGATGCTGCTAAATGTATGTGTGAAGGAAATGATTAAAGAGGTATGGGAAGAACTGGAGGTGGAAATGAAAGTCGGAGGGGAATTCGTAAAATCAGTTAGGTTTTGCTGATGACCAAGCATTAGTTGCTCAATCAGTCAAGGGGTTGCAAGAATTGTTGAGTGAATTGGAGGTTCAGTGCAATAGATATGGGATGAGAATCAATATTAATAAAACAAAGGTTATACGATTTTCTAGAAAGAAAAAGGCCAAGCTAAACGTTAAAATAGGAGGGAAAAAATAAAGCAGTTTGCAGAGCAAATGTAGAACAATTTATGTACCTCCAAAGTGTTTTGGACCAACACAATCAACATAGTAGAGACGTAAGGAGAAAAATTTCTCTAGGAAAAGAGCCTTTCACAAGGAGGAGGGAGTTGATGACAGGGACGTTGAGTAAGGATGTTGAGAAAAGACTCGTTGAAACTTTGATATTCAGCATAGTTCTGTACGGCATGGGAACATGATCACTAAAGCTGGATGATAGAAGTAGAATGGGAGCTTTTGAAATGTGGGTGTGGAGAAGAATTGAGAAGGTGGAATGAACGAAAAGGAAAACAAGTGAGGAAGTACTAAGTATGGTGAGCAAGGAGAGGGGTTTACTGAAAGAAATCCTAAGGAGGCAGGTAAAATGGATGAAGTGTATATTGATTGGCTGTGTGATCTTGAAAACTGTAACAGTGGGGTGAATGTTAGGCAAACGAGGAAAGTGCAAGAGCAGGATAGGGACGTTGGATGGGATGAAGGGAGGAAGGAAGTACACATAGATGAAGAGGGATCTGATGAAAAGTAGATTGCTGGATTATGTTTTGTTAGGAGTCACAAAATATTCATTTGGCAGTTGTGTCCATCCAAAACCTACCTTAACCGGTAGATTAGGTACTTAAAAATAATAAGCTGTCCAATAATGCACCAAGATTTCTAATCTCAGTTATTCTTTCTAAATCAATATCATAAATTGGGTATGGATAGGAAATTGGGCTACAGTGATAAAGAGAGATCACGTTACATTTGAATAGGTTTAGCTAAATATGTTATCTGAACAATATCCAACCCAGAAATCTTTGTTGATTGAAGTTTCAGGAAGTCCATATCCGAATAGATAATTCTATAAATTTTTAGGTGACCAGCCTATGAAAATACATCCACAAACAGTGAGCATTATCATTGATGAAAAAAATTCATCTGTGAGCCAAGGTGAGAGACTGAGGCAATCTAGATGTAACTCCAAGTAAAGTCAAGAGATGCAATCCAACTTTTACAGTCTGTAATCTACTCATATAACTAGCCAGTCAAGAAAAAATGCATTAATCTAAGCCAACAGTGTTTTATTTAGAAAACCGATGTAGATCAACAAATATGTTAAAAACAGAGCAGCCAGTTTAAAAACCATGTTGTTCAAGAGATATACACTCCAGCTGTGGGGAGATCATGCCAATAAGAAATTGTTGAAGAATTTGCCTGTGAAAGTTTAAATGCAAATTGTTCTATAGTTTTTTACAAAATATTATTGCCCTTTTTAAAGACAGGAATTCCAAAGCTAGTTTTTAAAGTTTATTTAACTAGAGAAACAGTTTGTTTGAACAGAAGGTAATGCAGAAAGAAGAAGCTTAAGTGATTAATAGTTGAATAGAAAAAATGTTTACAAGACCAGGAATCTCATTAATATCTAATTTTCTCAATCGCGTCATATGGTTCATGACAGACACAATATATATCCAAGCACTAGCATGACTATTGGCATGAGAATCAATAGAAACTCATGCATAGGTTATTAAAGAGATTACCAAAGAAGATGGCAATTTACTAACCAATAAAGGCTACTTCATAATCAAATTACATCCTCTTTTTACCTTTAATACAATACTTTTTACCTTAAGTACACTTCTATTCAACTCTAAGATCATGCATGATCAAAAATTACCAATCCAATGGCTTTGAAGTTTTCAAATTTTGCAATGTTTCACCAATCTATGGTTAGTATGAATTTTCACCACATGCAGAAATTATCCCAGAGTTATTGGTGGAAGTTGCAACAGTATTAAATGTCCCGGCCACAGTTCTTTGCTTAAGTCCTAGTCCAACAAAACAGTTTGTGCAGATGGTGCCAGAATTCTCATCACAAGTTTAGCTCCCTCATTTAGGTCAGAATTGTACAGTATTAGAGAAGATTAATGTTGCATTCTTATGCCTTCAAAAAGTTTTCATACTGATGGGAAAAAATCCATACAAATTATCAATTCTAAATATTTTCACACATTGACTGGTTTCATTCACTGGAAATTCCAAGATATTTTTAAGCTTTTACCTCACTTTTTGTTAGTTTTTTCAGTCAATACACCATCTTATGGTGTAACATAATTTTTTCAGAAAAAATATATACTTCTGTGAGTTGTATGTCCCCACATCAGTCTGCATGTATTTATTCACATATGCTGTCAAATTGCTGGAGAGAAATTTTCTTTTTGCAAATTTCCTTTCTGCACTTGAGTGGTAAAATTTTAACATCTTACTACAGTATAAAAATGGTATATTTTTTGGTTTTTCTTACATAAGCATGACATTTGCAACCTATTATATAATTCTGTTAATGTATGCAAGATTTGACTATCTGTGCCATTATTATCCTAATACAATTGGACCGAAAATTCAATCCGTGCAATTATCTTCACAAATGATCTATGTGTGTTTCTTTATTCAGGCTTATAGACATATTTCCTCTCATTAACCTCAAATCTGTTATTTTTTAAATGACATCCCTACTAGGTAGGTGCAGATTCATATTTAATACCATTACAATGTACAGTTCCTTTCGAGGTTGGTTAGCATACGTTGTATGGAGGTAGGTTTAGAACAGGCAGGAGATGGCACAAGTGTTCAGTGCAGTTCCATTGCCATTATTTATTTACTTTCTTCACATAGCTTTGAATAATTGAATAGAGTACTCACATAACTGAAAATCTGATCACTTCGTCAAATGTCAGAGTTTATATGCCCTATGTCAACTGACCATTGAATAATGTGGTTGAATAAATGTATATATTTTTATTTTCAATATGTTCTTTTCTTAAAGTTTCAGGATATGGCAATATTTAATTGGATATTGACAATTAACTGCACCAATGTCTGGCCACAATGGCATATTTGCTTGTGCCTAAATTTTTCTTACAGGCATTATTTCATGATTATTTTCCATTACTCTATTGTATCCAGCTGCACCACATTGTAGTTTCATTGATCTCAGGTTATTGTATCATGAGTATTCATGGTATCATGACACAATATCATGGTATTTATGATATGTGGGATCTCAGCTTTGGTGACAGTTTTTTTTAAAATCTCAGCTTTAAATCTAAATAATAAAGGAATATCTAAATAAAATCCATAAATATATTCATAAAGAATATATTTAAAAGTCAATAATAAATTCACATAAATGTCTCATATGTATCTAATTTATTTTTCTTAGATTTAAATCCTGCCTAGCTAAATTTTTAGCTAATCCACCAAACTGGTAATGAGGTCGGCCGTTTTTATTTTTCCTGTTTATCCTCAGATCATGTTGAAAATTTGCAATTCTCTTGGAAAAACAAATTTTTATAGCTCCATCAAAGTTATTCTTCCAAATTCGTATTCTATATCATGGATTTTTCATTACTATATTGATAATAATTTCTTCACGATTATCAAACATGGAATTGGAGAATTGTTGTCAACTGCATTTTTAATCGCTAGTATTGCTTTAGTAATTCTTTAAATGATAGTTAAATGAGTGGAGATGGTATGACATAAAATGTGTCCAAACATCTTTTCCTTGAAGATTTAGAAATACCATTGGTTTTTGTGACACAGCCTGATGGTTTATTCCATATTGGTTACAAGCATCTATCTGATCATTTACTGATTCCCTGTCGGTATTTTTTAAACTTCTCCTAGGTCTTCCTTTTTAGTATACATATAGAAATCACTTTGTGATAAAATCATCGATATCTAATAAAACAATGCCATTTGTTTTTATTGAATTCATGATATTTTAAAAATAGGAGATACTATTTCGTCTCAATAGATTATGCCCTATTCCTAATGGATTCAGTAATACTATATGTTTTGGGTTCCTCAGTTTTTTTACAAATCTGAATTTGAATCCAAATTTCATCTTTTTCTTTTGTGATCTTGTCATCTACTTTGTAGATTATGAGAAAAATAGCATTTGAGGCTGACAAGTGGGGTGTCATTAATTCTATAGCATATTCTTGAGAATTTACACCATCTTTCCCATTTTTTGCAATATTTTACTCTAACTCACAGTCTTATATTCCGTCCTGTTGTTCTTAGGAGGGATAACAGATGTGTGGCCAGGTACTTACTTATATAATATGGCTTACATGTAGCTTAAATTGTCATAAATGGCATATTATCTGGTACTAGAGTTTGTGGTCAAATAAATTTTGTAAAATCTCATTTCATGCCATCATTTATAGATTTGGCATTCTTATTAGCTTTCGGGCAAGTATCAATCTAATCAGGGAAAGTCTGCTATAAATACATATGCATGCCAACATACCATAGACTTTCAGCCCCATCATTGTTAAACCAAGATCTTGGATCTGAATGTGACACCTGGCTGTTTATGAAAAATTATGGCATGAAGTTTTTTGCATGTTTGGCATTGTTACTTTTCACGACATTTTCAGTCATGCCTGAAGGTGCATCAACAATTATTCAGCTTTGGGAACTAATTTGCTTGTAGCACAGTCTTCTATGATTGAGATTTAATGGCCACGGTCTATGCTTTGTTGGTCACAGAATGCAATTCTTGCTTCTACATGTAATTTATCACTAGATAAATAAAATGGTTTAGAGTTCCCAGGTGCCTTATTTCATTCATCAGGAAATTTAGTAATTATTTGTGAAAGGATAATTTCATTTACAATTTCTTCCTGAATTTAAACTTTCATTTTCTCACTCATGAGTATATATTGGGACACTGTTACAATCGAAACTGTTGTTTATTTATAAGATTATGCAGAGCAGGTCAATAAAATAGAAACATTCTTCAGGCAAGGTCTTGTATCAGGGACTATGTACTTTAAAACTAAGTTTCAGCCATACATGGCTTAAAAGAGTTAATTTTATAACAAAGTTTTGCATAATGACAACTACCTTATTTCCTGGCCCATAGGACATACTTTTTCACTCAAAAATGTGACCTAAAATTGATCTGTGTCTTATGGGCTAAGGCTAAGTACTTTTCCCAGCATACCATGGCATGCTGTCATGAATTCCTGGGATTTTTATGATGAATGAACCTTATGATAGTGGCTAATTTTGAAGTGTGATAACTCTATTTTCTTCCTACAAAATGCTAATAGTGAAATATGCTGATTGAAAATTAATTGGTACTAATACTCCAGAAGATCACAGTGCCATCTCAATGAGCCTGTATTTATGGTACATAATGTTACACATGTGCATGCTATATGGATAAAATATTAAAATATTGTATTCTGAAGTGGATATTAAGAATTCTTTTTTATTTTAACATAAGTAATTACCTCATAGTCATTAATTGTGCATGATCCAAAGGCCGTCATCTTTAAAATTTTGTCCTTGCCTTCTTGAAGAAACATATGACACCCTGTCCCATTTTAAGAGGCATCATTCTATTATTCTACTCATAGAGTACAGCACTTATCAAGTAAACTCATATTTTTTGTTGAATCAAATTGAAAAAAGCAGGTACTTTAATGATAACTTCTTTAACATTTTGGTATGCTTCTTCATGGAATAGCATTCAACGCCATTTTCCATTCAACTTGAGATAATGGATGCATTACCAATTTTCCACTTCTGGATAATATCACATAACATAATTGTAGGCACAATTAATTCTCCACAATCTCTTCTTATTGACTGGCTTTTCAGGCTTGATGAGTGCTACTACTGGATTGGTTGTCATTCCAAATGCTGTACAGCATCTGGTTCATTTATCTTACCCCATGTTATTTGCATTTTAATTTCTCTTTATTTAATTTATTGTCACAATCAACAGTCCTTTCAATAATGATTGGCTGCTTGATAAAGCTTTTTCCTTGTTGTACCTGCCACAGTCATTTGATCACAATATGCATTGATATTTTCAAGATCACCAACATTTTTTCAACCTCATCTTGAAACAAATCTTAAGCATTGCTTAAACCAAGCCAAAGTATGCCTGTAAATGCCAGATGAGGTGAAGACAACATGTCTGTGATTTATCAATTACCTCTAAACTTTACATGAAAGATGAAACCCTTCAGAAAATCTATAATTGCAGCAAACCTTTATTCACCCATTTTCATTCTACTTCACTAGCAGTATGGACCAGCTCTTGATATTGACTAATTGCTCAATTCAATCAGACAGATCAAGATATTACACTAATTTATATTTTCTTAAAAATGAAACAACTTGGCTTTTCCACTTAAAATTTTAAGAATAGAATATTTTTTTATAGAATTTTAAGTGGAAAAGCCAAGTTGTTTCATTTTTATGTCAATATGAAGATTTTCCACCAAGTTACTCCAGAAACTGTTTTATTTAATTCATATTCATTTACAAGAAGGGGTAGTTGCCACTCCAATCCCTTTGATTCAACTCCATATATATTGCTGAGAACCACTGACTTTCAACATTAACTTTTTTCAGTATTTAAATTCACTCTGACTCGTTTACACTTAATTCTTAAATTAATAAGCCAAATATTCACTAGCTTTTCTTCAGCAATATAAAAAAGCATTTATTGGCATAATGCTATTTATATGCACCACTGATTCTGATGCTGTTGCATTCTATAGGCTTCACTCTCTGTGCTCTACAGATTAGGACTAAATAATTTAGAATCCTGCAATTTGAACTCTTTTCATCCTATGCATGGCCCAAGCCCATTGTATAATCTGAATCTCACTTTCAGATTTTTCAACTTTTGTAGCATGACCCTCGCTTATTACATTCAATGCAATCCCATATTTTTTAAAGCCATACTCTTTATCACCCCATTTCCTTGTCTTTGCATGGAATTTAAATTGAAGTTTGTGCAACCATAAACCACATATTAAGGTATTGAACATTGTGTTTGCTATGGTCACTCTCTGTGAAGTCTCTTTTCTAAAAGATTTTTCATGTTGAAGATTTTTTTAGCCCAAGTACAATCTTTTCCAGAAGTGTATTTTCTTTCAGAGCATAGCTTGGTTCAATCTCTTTATGTTTGCAAGTCATGATTAAGTACTGCTAATTGGTGAGATTTGTTTGAAGGGTTCGCCTTCTGCTGCTGTTACTGCTCAAAAGTTTCATTAATGTAAGGGTCAACAAATTAACTAAAATGTCAATCATTACCTTGAAATATTCTCTACTATGGGGAATGTTGACAAAATTGTGGATGAATGCACACCTATGTGGGTCCATTTATAGAAAGGACAACATTGACTATTACTTCATTTTGTTCCATGATGAGGAGATACTCCTCAAAATATGATTTCCCAAATTTTCATTAACTAGCAGCATATTTTACCTGTAATTCAAAATTTGTTGGCAGTTTTATGGGATTGTACCATAATACTATACTTATTTAATCTAACCACCCTTGAATATTAATGCAATATGCTTACTTTAATAATCTCTTACCTGATTTTCAATAAACTAAGAACAGAAGAATCTTTAAAACAGTATCTATTCTGTATAATATGAAAAAGAAATTCCTGCTGTATGGAATCTATGCTGTTAATATAATCAACAGAGATCAAATGACTGCCTGTTCAGTGTTTCATACAGAATGACTTTTTCAGAGAAAGTTTTCATTCAGTTATGCCTGCTTGGCATTTGCAAAAATAATTTATTCATGAATTTATTTTTTTAATTTGGATATTAAACATAAACTATTTCTTGAACTGTTTTTATAAAAATATTTTAATAATTATTTTAACTTGAAAGCCAGAGCCAATGTGACTCTAAACTGAAATATCATCAGGAGTTGTTCATTAAACCACACAAATCATTCAGTATACTGACTATGTATGACTATCATCCTTCCCACAATTCTTAACATGGATACATTGGACACTCACTTAATGTGTTTATTAAACATATTCAAATCAATTTAGAAAAATATAATAATAATTAAAATACTTTCAGAATACAAAAAGAGCAAGGAGAGTGCAATTCAAGAGGGTTCAGTAAAACCAGGGATGCAGTATAAAGTGCACTCATAGGTTGTAATTGTGTCCTAATTTTATTAAGGTATTGAAATACATAGATGTACACATGTATCCATTGGTCTTCTGAATATAAGTTTAAAATAATGCAAATATTAAAAAATAAATACAACAATAAAGGAAAGTGTAGAGGATATTGTATGAATGGTAAATAGTAACCTTGTATAAAAAGTATAGCTCTTGAACATTATTTTGCACATATTTTGAAGGAATTATCTGAAATGGTGTTTTCTTTTCAGAGAGAAAAGGAGAGAGGGTCACACATCTCTTATATGTTCCGGTTACCATTTGCAGCAGGGAGTGTTTTTAGTGCTAGTATGCTTGATACTTTGTTATATCAGGCATTTGTAAAAGACTATGTTATCACATTTGTTCGCCTTTTACTTGGAGTTGATCAGGCCCCTGGATCTGGATTCTTGACATCGGTAATGAAAATCATTCAAGATTCCCAGTTATCAGTTTTTGTCATAGTCATTTGCATAACTTTGACAGTGCATTTATTTTGTCAGTATTTTGGCCATTTCAAATTTAGGTGTTCCATTTTTAAATTCTAATTCATCTTCTATGCAGTACAAATTGATAATGTATTTAAGTATCTCTGTACTTTATTTTTGCCTTTTTCAAGTGGCATTAATGTAAATTTTACCTCTAACTTTTGAGGCAAAATTAGGGCACAGATATATGATATTATGAAGTTGTCTGAAAAAGTAGCAGAAGAGATCGCGCTGACAAAATAATCAGTCACTGTTATAATAGTTGCAGTTATTGAATTGAAATAACGTGACAAGATGTAATTTAATCAGCTGGCTGTCAATTTTTATTTCCACTTTCAACATTTTCTGTGGTTTCCTATGAATTTGATTTATTTCCTTATTGACATTTTTATAAATCAAACCACTTTACCCAATTAAAAAGTTTATGTGGAAAAGTAAAGTGGTTTGATTTATAAAGACATCAGCATGAAGATTTTCCGCCAAGTTACGCCTGAAACTGTTTTATTTATTTCCTTATAATTTGTTCAAAATGAATCATATTAACACAGTCAACCCTGTCTCATTACCATGATTATCACTGCACACCATGATTCTTTATCCATTAGTCTTTCTTATGCAGACTGATCCTGATATTCTTATTGTGGCATATATTTGTATATGTGTATTCACATCTCCTTACTAAACTCAAACTGCTCATTTCAGCAAAAAGTCACTCAATCATTTTTTTTATTCCTCTGACAATAATATTTTGTGCTAGAATTGCATTATGGGAAAGGAAACCTATGATTCCATCACCCTCACAATTCACTGATTTATTCTCATTTGGGATGAGGATTTTAATTTATAAGCAAATGCAAGCTTAACTTCTTCAGTGCATATGACTCAACATAAGTAAATAGATTTACTATCCATCTCTGCCCAAGAGTATCTATATAGACATTTTCATTTGCTACCAGTATTCTCTTAACTTTCATTGCATACCATTAAAAACTGATTATTATATCCTGTTATTTACTTTATGAGAGAAATTTTTCACCAAGAATTGTCCTAACTTTTTATCCTTTGCAATGTTCAGTCATCTGATAAGTAATCTTTTTCAAGCAATTTATTATTCAAGTATGTGAATTTTAAATTTTTTAATATTCTGTTTTAGATGAAAATCACCAAGGATGACATGTGGATTAGGACCTATGGAAGATTATATCAAAAACTCTGCTCAACTACATGTGAAATCCCAATTGGAATTTATAGGACACAAGATACATTAGCTTGCGATTCTTCACATGTAAGAAATAATGGGAATGTTTCTTTATCTCCTTATTAAATTTTCAATAAAAATAAATATTAAAAATTGATTGTTTTCTACCATATCTAGGTATCACATGTATTACATCTTGTAATTGATGCATGATTATAACATTTTAGGATATTAATATAGTTGTGCAATATTATTAAAGCATCCTATTTTTCAGAAAAGTTTCAAGAGTTAAACACTATACATAGTAGAAAATACTGAAAAAGCAAGAATGCATGAAATTAGTCTGTTGCAGAGAATTAGAATTGATCAGCTTTTGTGTTTGAGTCCATAATATTAAACTGCATGGCTTTTGGATTGTTTTGATTATTTTGTTTTTGTTCAAGCCTAACCAAGGAAAAGTCAAAGACAGCTACGGGGTCATGCACAAAACGAAATCAGAAAGCACAAATTGTCTCCGTTGCTCGGGCCAATTTGGTTCAATGGTAAGTAAAATGCTGGCTGATTTGTAATTTGGAAATAAGTATTTTTTCATGGCAAGGGTTTCAGAATGTATTATTATATGCAAGATTTGCATTAAAAATTTTTTTTACTGTCATTCAAATATTAAACCAGCTTCACAATAAAAATCATTGTTCAGATCAGAACTAACTTTAACATAATTGCTCTAATACAAATTTCACCTTTGCCACAAAAAGATACAGTTTCATTTTAAAAATTTGCAATAAATTTTATTAATCTAAATATTTTTATTAATCTAAATATGTATTAATTAAATATTTTTTGAAAAATGAAATATTGATCTTTGAAAATTTTCAATGAAAATATATTTAATTGTGTCTTTTCTCTTACTTAGCATCTTGTAATAATAATTCACCAAGATTCAATATAAAACTAAAAAATAACACTAAGTGGTCAATTGGCCATTATTATTTTTTACTACTTTATTTTATCAAAACTGCACCTAATATGCATAGATTTGATAAATATTCCTTCCTTAATGATGCCTTATTGCACAACTGTCATTCAATTACTTATTTAATTCACATAATTTTTTCACCTCTATTTTGCACAATGCACATTGCACAAGACTGCCTGATAATGAATTGCTTGCTCCTTATTGGATCATCATTTTTATCATATAAAAATGTATTCTGAAATTTTAAGACCAGCTATATTGCTGCTTACAATATTAAAGGACAATTTTGTTTAAGCAATATGAATTTTTGAAAAATCATTGATTAAAATAGTGCTTGTTGTTGAATGGAACCTATATAAAATACAAATAATTTGAATTTATCTTGGTAATTTTATGAGTACCTGCCTAGATATTTCATCTTTCTGCTTATTGTATTTACTTTCTCTTTTAAAGGAAGCTTTTATGTGCATTCATACATTTATAAAAATGTCTTCAAATAAGCTTTACTTGTTTGGAGCTGCTTTTGAATGGCATTTGAGGATTTCTTTATTGCATTGTATTTATTTTATTGTCAGCTATTGCTATTTACAACAATTGACAAATATGTACTTTTAAAATATTTTGTGATACAATTTTGAGTGTTTTTTTTTCTTATGACAATTAAAAAGAAGTACCTAACTAGCTAACTATTTGAATAAAAACATTCCTCACTTTAAGAATGCATGCCTAAGAAGCAACGATTCTTAATATTGCCAATGAGTCTATGATTCGCAATAATGAGATTATATATCCTAATATTCTGTTATGCTTATTTTAATTTTAAAATTACTCTGAACAACCCAAATGTTGGTACCTTCATGCTTTGTAATATTCTCAAGGGCCTAACCATCAGCCTCAAAATGGGTTTTCTTCGTTGTGTATCTATTTGAATGCCTATGATACACTTTTTACCTTATAAGATTACACAGGTGTTTACCATGCATGGGATTTCATGTCTAACTTTACTTTAGTTAACTCTTAAAAACTTAACTTGAGCCTGTATTAATGCATTATGAAACAAAATACATTTTACCTTGCACTCTGTATTTCACTATTTCAATTTGCCTCATTGTATCTGGAAAAATATGCCATATGAGGGAGTCACAATTGTAACATGTGATTTAAGAATCTTGAGTTTTTTGATTTATGGACATAAGCCCAATACTCAACAAAATATAGGGTCTCCCAATTCCTGTCCCTCTAACTTTGTAATTTTTTTTGTATTCCAGATTTTCTCACTTTTCCAATCATAATTAGGAATGATCATGTAGTCATTTGGAAAATATTTAGCTTCATGGAACTAGTGAAAATGATCATTTGAAATACCTACCTTATTATGAAACCAAATTCCTCCCAAATGATTATTTTTACAAAAAACACATTGAAAATATTAGTACAAATAAGTAATTTGATGGCATCTAAATAATTGATATTGTAACTAAAAATAACTCCCATTTCCTTTTTAGGCACAAATATGTGTATGAAATGTTAATATATTGTGAGGATTAATTTTTAATGGTGATTATCATGAGAAGCAGAATTTCTACTCTCTCTCTCAAATGTAAACCAAATGCCTTTTTTCCAGTTTGATACTGACCAACATTTTTTTTCTCCAGGCACCTCGGGTTTTAGCTATGTCCTGTAAGATAAGGTTTTTTTTAGCTGCCTGATAAATTCTATTCTGTCTAATCTGACACCCAAATGCACCACTCAGAAGCTTAGTATCATTTACACAAATATCATAACATCTACTTCACACCATTGTTATGTACCATGTTCATCGCAAATACATGTCTGATATTTGCAGATTTAATTGTCCATCTGATAATATCTGGTTTAGTTGCCCTCAAGCATATGCTGTTAAAAAAAATTGAGTTTCATGCTTCATTTGAAATTATTATCGAAAAACTTCCTTCATTGGTGCCACACCAAACTTATTCCATGGTGTTAAAATAATACTTTTATCCATTCAAAGCATAGGTACACCTAATGTTAATATCCGTATAAGCATACTTGACCATCCCCCTATCATTTTTATTCTGTGCATCATTAGATAGGTTTTATTTCTTATGCCAAAGCAAATCAAAGCCAATTCCAATTGCTAATCATCATTATGTTAGAGCTTTACATGAACTATTAGAGAAGCAAAAATTTAATGCTTTTATAGGACAGCTCAACTATATATTCAAGAGAAGTAAACTGATCTGTTTAAATCAGGTTTTCTCATGTTTTCCTTTTTATTTATTTGATCCAATTGATGATCACCTAACTCTGCAAAACTGCCTTTATAAGCTTCAAAACTGGTGTGAGCGTAACTATCCCACTTTCAATTTTAAAAAATGCTATTCTGTAACATTCAGCCAGAAAAGGAGTCCACAGCATAATGAATATAGACTAAGCATTATCCTATGGCCCAATTAACGAATAATAGACCTTGGAGTTATTTTTGACTCACAGTTAACATTCAATCGACATTATAACTATGTTCAAAATGAAACATCTGAATCACTCGGATTTATCTTCCAATACTGCAAAAAATGTAAACATATAGAGCCATATAAAGTTCTGTTCATCTCATTAGTTAGTCACTCTGTGAATACTGCTCTACTGTTTGGTCACCTTACTACAAATTCCGTATTCAAACAATCAAATGTGTTCAAAGAAAATTTGTGCACAAAATTGCGATTATAAGAGAAGCCAACAGTTATGATTATATTGACCTACTTTCTATCTCACCAGGATCCATTAAAAAAATGTTATTAAAAATATCTGAAGAATTTTATAATGCTAATTATTGCTATGTAGATATCATTAGATGTCAATAATATGTTCCTAGTGCCCATTGGGAAAATTTTCTAAATCGATACCACAGGGTCTAGTTAATAACTACTACTAACATTTATCATTTTGTTCCATCATCTGGCCTGTAACAGATATTATATTTCTAATATTGTTTCCATTTTTTAATTTAGAATATTATTTAATGTTGGTATTTTGTCTACATTAATTAGCCTAACTAGGTATGTTTGTGTACCTGTATACCATCTGAAAGTGTCTTTCATGTATTCCAAATCAAAATTCTTCTTTAATTTTAAAGTATATTTTAATGCTCAATAATGAGTATGTAACTTTATGTAATTTGTACCCATTTTTAAATGTTTTTTTATAATTGTGGAACCGATATATGTTTTTTCCCTTTCTTTGTTTAAAAGGGTTATTCCCGTTAAATAAATAAATCCAAAAGTACAAGGCCATTGGGCGTATAACAAATTGGAAAAAAAGCAAAAACATACAGCAGCATGTAACACTCCGTATTGAGGATACGTACAGGATGGGAGTTTTAGCCAGAAGGAATAAGGAGGTGGGAAGGAGATTTAAGATAAGATTATTTGGAGAAAGGTTATTTGGTAGTTATGGAGGATATTGAAAAGATTTAAGTTAGGGAAAAATATCATTTTGTTACAACTGGGAAAAAAAAGATGAAGGAATGTTAAAGAGTTGATTCAACAGGATTGTGTGCAAAGGCATTCAATGGGGTTATGACAGATATGTACAGTAGCCTATAGCAGCCATTTCATTTGCTTGAAAACCATGGTATCAGTGTGAATGCTCTGATCAGTTAGAATGGTGGTGCCAAGGAAAATTTTTATGTTTTTGGGAGAGAAGCTATTGAAATGAAAAAGATGTTACATTTCCTGCCCCAATGGCATTTTTTACTCAAAAATATCATCTTAAATTGTCTTGCTATTTAATGGGTTAAGGATGAGATTTTTTAGCATACTAAAGCATCATGGCTAACCTTATGTGAAAATAACTTTGTGGATGATTTTCGTAGCAGTTTTAGAGCACCTCTTTTGTTACTTTTTATATCTTTAGATGAGTATTGTTCAGTAAAGAATTATCAGATATTTTCATTCATATAATTTAGTGTGCAAAAAATTAAATTTTATCTTCATTTCCAAGCTAAATATTTTGTATATATGTGGTATAAGTTTCATTGGTTTGACACTAGTATTGTGTCAGCAGTAGCTATTGCAAGCTGAAATATGTTCAGTTTTGCCTTAGGCAAAGATGGAGGAAATATGCAACACTGCATTAAAGTTTTGGTTTTGACTAAACAAAGCTGAGACCTACATGTATGTGATCCCACAGAATGTTGATGGACAGTCTTTTCTTACCTATAGAAGAGCTGAAAGATGATTTCGTAAATTTAAAGAGAGAAATCAATATCAATGCAATGTGGACTGAGAGCTTCAGTCTGAGTTCCCATGAAATTAAGCATTAACACTACTGCTGCCATTTAGAGAGAAGATCATTATGTAATATATGTAGCGCTTTCAGAAATATGAAATTTTCAGTAAATGTCAGTCACCCATAAGGTGATAACAGAAAAATTCTAGGTGTAATGTGTTTTTGCCCAGTGGGTTCCATGAAACTTCCAATGAAAATCTATCAAGGTGAATTCCTCATACTCCCTATAATCCAGATCCAGATCCCCATGTAACTTTTTTCTGTTCCTCAATGTGAAGAAACACCTTCATTAAAAGTTTTTCATCATCAGGAGCAGGCATAGGTGAACTGAATTTGTTTTAAATTGCAACAGCTGCTGCTGTGACAATACTGGATGCAAATAAATAAAGCCTATACCAGATCTACATTACTCATCAAATTAACAATAAAACAAAAATTGTATTATTATTTGATTAATCATGCAAGTTACAAAATTTGTGACCATTCTTTATTGAGCAGCCCTCATAATTATAAAGGACCAACTTCAATTATGCCAACATTTGGCCTAATGAAGTTACTAAAGCAATTGCTTCTGAATTTTGTCCCATAACTTCCACAAACATAATTAGTTTTTAAAGTTAAACAGGTCTTGAATCTAAGATTTTGTTTGTAAAGTTTCATCTCTCTTTGTTATAAAACCACAATAATTAATGCATATTTAGAAGTCTCTATCATGCAATACCAAGGAATTGTGTTTTGTTACTTGACCGTATGCACAGAGATTGAATCTAGAAGCATATAATTTGAGGTTAATATACTCTTTTTATTCATCCAAACACCAACTCACCAAACACCAAAGTTTTATCCTGAGCCATGAGATAGATATATCTTGAAGAGACCCATTTTTACATAGAGCAATTTAAAAGAAATGCAAAGTTTTAGTGCTGATTATTTAAATTATAGGTATCAGGAATATGTGAAGATGACTTTCAATTCAGTTTGCTCAATTTAAGGCATTATACTTTATGAATTCCTTGTCACTGGGCTTCCAGCATACATCAAGGCCATGTCAAGTAAATAATGTCATACTTTGTGCAAAAGGACACATTGATCATGTTACAGAATTGCAGCAAATCTGATTCAAATTCACCATATACAAGGGTATGGCAATTAATCATTTCCAATGTTTTTTTGATCTAGTAAGGATTAAGTATATTAGAGTTTAAGAAAAGAATAAATATTTTGTCTAGATGATAAATATTTTACCATCTCTTATGCAATTTATTCAATTCTGTTATTTTTATTTCACAGTATTCAGTGAATCTTTTAGATGAAGCAAGAGACAACCATGCACAAATGATAGAACGTGCTGAGATTGCAAATCTAGTACGCTCAAGAATGGAATCACTTTCACTGCCAAGTGTTGAATATGATGATGTCAGTGAGAAGAGGAGCAATCTATCATATGTCATTATCAACCCTAGTTGTGACCTTAAACTTGAGGAAGGTGATATCATGTCAGTAAACCAATCTTTATAATTCTATTTCAATGTAAAAACTAATTTGCATGCAATTGTACTGTAGTAGAAACTAATTAACGCAAAATATAAGAGACACACCCAAACATTTAAAAAGTTCCACAGTAATATTTGTCTGAGATTCTCTGTTATTTAGATAGGAACATTAATCAATATAAAATATAATTATATAAAAAACAATATTTATTTTCTAAAATTTGCTCCAAATTCACTTATCAATGTAGTCATCTTAGTTGGTTGATCTGGTTTTCTGATGGGCCACTGGGCTATTTACCAGAGGACCCAGGTTCAATACTGAGTGATGCCCCTGGGCACCCTCATTTTCACCTATGCTGCATGAACTTTTAGGTACCACATCTTCCTGGGAAATTATATGCGGTGCAGAGAAGGGACCTGCACACCCTATCCTGATTTGTGAAATTGATGCATGTTATATAGGGCTAAGTATTAGGTCAGCTTCACCCTCACCTACCATCCCAATCCTGGGGTTTATTTTTGTGGTTTTTCTCACCTAAACTATCCATCATGTGATTTCAGTAATTTAAACAATCTTCTCAATGCATTTTATTACTGCAAATTCTCACTGATATTTTGATGGAAATTTGCTATGGGAGTTTTATAAGAGGTATTGAATAAACCCTCCATTGAGAAAGGAGTGAATTTGAAATTAAGTGAAAAATGCAGTTTCATGTTGCTTAAAAAAGAATTATTTTCCAGGATTAATTTTCTGAGGAGAAAAATCTTTTGTTGTTAATTGTTTTTTGAGTTAACCATTCTATGTAAATACAAAGTTAAACTGAAAAATATGGCACCTGGAATGGGCCACACCTGCATCTATATTGACAAATGCTTAATGTTCTCTATTTTTGTGTTAATTGGTTTCCACTGCATCAGTTGGAATTTGAAACTTTCTCCCCGCAAAAGACATTAAGCTTTTTTATGAAATAATTGCCTTTCAATGCTTAGTGAATACAAGAATCAAAATAATGTTGTTAGAATAAATAATGTTTATACATCTGAATGTTATATTTGGTTCTTTCATAGAACACCAAGTAAGTAATATCATTTGCTTTGCAGCTATCTTATACGTCCAAGTCCATTCTCTGCTCAGAAAACATTTGAAAGGCACAACAGCAGGAGAAAATCTAACATCAGCTTTTGCACACAGCAGCAGCTTGCAAGTGTGGGAATCTGTGCTGGAGGTGGGGTTGGTTTGCCAGGGATTCCTGGAAGGAGGGGCTCTGGAATCTTCCAGCGACCACCTCCACTCGCCACGAAAGCAAACTCATTATCCCTTCCTGACAGTCCCACAGTGGCTGGTGCTTGCCGAAGTCGATCAAATTCCCTCAGGGTGGATGATATACTACTTCGTCGATCAAATTCACTCAGACAGGGCTTGGTTGCAGCTGCAGCTGCTGCAGCTGCAGCAAGACAGGGTAAGGACAGTTATGATGACCTAGGGGTTGATGCAAGCGTTGCCACAACATCTGGGACGAGTGGAGCAAGTGGCGGTATCAAAATAGCCCTGAACGGCAGTATTGGACTGGAAGTGACCCCACCAGAGGAGGGAATGAGCGTTGCCGGAACAGGGAGCATGGGCAACCTTGGTAGTATTGGGGGAGGTAGCAGTGGAATGGGGGGCGGGAACAGCAGTGGAATGTCCGCAGAAGCACAACATCTTCAAGGAACCATTGTATGATATAACCTAATGTGGGGGAGGAGACTGAGTGCTTCCAATAGGAATAAGTGGATCTAATCCAATTGCACTCTTTCCCCACCTCCACACCCTTTTGTAAAAGGAAAAGGAGTTATTTAAGTAAATGCCTGAAAGCATTGCAAGTTTTTTCAGAAGATACACATAATGATATTGTGTCCTCTTGAAAGCACTGGCACAAAGAAAGCATGATGGGCTGGTGACAGCAAGGGATATTCCATGCTCTCTGCCACATGTATGCCAATTATGTACATTTGGTACTGTATATTCGAGAGAGATTTAACATGTTGAGTATATACATGATGAAGCAATGAAGTTTCAAAAAAGAAAATCTGATATCGGTACTAAAAAAGTGCTTCATGCACACTTTTACTCATATACATATGTATTTATGTATTGATAATTAATGGCATAATTTCTCCAAGAGCATGCTGGTATGCTCAGGAAAGTCCTTAATGTAAAGATTCCTAACAATTGGGTGAAGTCCTAGATAAATTCTTCTTGGCCCTTTTCAATTGGAATGAGAATGACTGATTACAGACTGTGATTAATATCTGGTTGGTGAATGATGACTTGCTATGTATGAATGTAAATTAAGTGAAACGACAGGCATTGACTCCTAGGGTGGAATGGGAGTGGAAGTGGGAACAATATAAACTTTAAATTAATATTTCTGCTAATAAAAATTTTATATACACTTGAATTAATGAAAGATTTTATCTAGCAGCCTTTTAAGAAAAACGAAAATATTGGGTAACTAACTGATATGGCTGATGCACTACCACTTGCATGGGTGCATGCAGACAAGCACTCATTTGAATGTCAAGGCATATCTTTTATCCAGAAATCACTTGGTAAAATCATGAAATGAATAGTATCAAAATAAAACATTTGCCTATTAAAAAAATTTACTTCAAACTAATAGTAAAAATTAAATATAATAGTCAGTGGCTCCAATAAAATTGATCCGATCTGTTTAGTAAAAGTAGGCAGTTCTTAAGACTTGTTCAATAAAATACATACAAGAATTTTTTGAAAGGTCGACCAATAACATTCAGGGAAAAATAGTTACTTATTCCGAAAACAAAATAAGGTACATATAAGTTTAAGGAGTTACATCTGAGATTTGATTTTAAACCACATTTTGACCAATCATCCTTAAATATTCCATTTACAATTTTCTAAATAATTGTTCACTAAATTTTCAGAAGCACTTTTACCCAAAGTTGCCAAGTGATTTCTGGTAGTCATTATCATATTAAAATGCTTGAAAATCATTTGCATAATTTTTTAAGAAAACTTTTTACAACAATGCAACAAGTATGGGAAAATGTCTGCATGCCCAATGCATCCCTTCTTTAATTTCAAGAATAGTTAAACAAGAGTATAATATTTTAATTCTTCATTAAAATAATTAATGCAAAATTGAGGTAATTCAATATGCAAAATGTAGAATGATACATTGAAGTTACGTTTTGTAAATATAGTTCTATAGTGAGAGAACTCTTTCTTTGGAAGTTCAGGTCTTCAGATCAAATTTCACATTAGCTTTTTATTCAAAGGAAGCCTTTGATTTTTAAGTCAATTAATATAAGACATTTAATTAAGTATTTTGGGGGAAAATTGATATAAAAAGTTCCTTTCTCCTAATTGGTACATGATTCAGCAGTCAGATCTGGCAGTTTTTGGCACATTACTCCAAAGTGCATGCTACAGCTTAGAAGATGAGAAAATTAATAGTTATATTTGAGCACTGCTGTTTAGGTTTTGGTGATTACTTTGAAAAATGATGTCAATCGAATGCTTTCCAACGAATTTCAATGTTTTTTTATTCTACCACGAAAACTATTAATGCTTTAATATCTCTTGATACTTTCTCATTTTCTTAGCTTATATAATTTTCTCATTTCTTGAATACAATCCATTCTGAAGCAATATAGCTTACAAATATGTAAAAAAATTGGAAGTAAGTAGTCACAGTTGTTAAGGCAAGTGCTGCACAGTGGGTTGTAGAAGATCACTCTGCAGCAGTGAATGGTTCTATTGTGATTCTTGCAATTATATGACCGGCACTATAGTTAACATTTACGCAGCATAACTGCACATCTTTTTCACATCTGCTTAAATTGCATATGTTCTGGTACAGCAGAAAAGAAAAATAGCTTCTCTTTCATACTTCTTTCCTCAACTTACAGCAATGCCAAACTTGTCAGATCCAACTGTCAGATTCTGTAGGTACCATAAGCATTAGTCTCTTATACAACTGATAATATCTAAAAGTATACTTTAGTTTATCTTATAACACAGCCTTTAACTTTCCTCAGAGCACTGAGAACAAACAAATTATTTCAGGAGGGCTTGGGTATTTAAATACTTTTTTACTTCAACTGTTTTTACCATTATTGTCAACAAAAGATAAATTCAATGTGTCCCCATGTCAATGGAAACTACTTTATGGAATCTTAATTTATTTTAAATGGTTTATATAAATCTTGGTGATTTAATCCATGTATCACATTTTGAATGCCATATCTATAAGTTTTACATAACTTCATCCATCAGCTCTGTATGAGAGATGTATAGTATGAGAATCAAGTCCTCTATTTTTATAAACTCTCATTCAAATCTGCTAAATGTTGATTACAAGTTGTTCCACTTTGTTACACAAGAGATCTTACAGTTTCAAAATATGATTTTTAAGAAAATTTTTATGCAAAAATTGAATAATTTTGTAATCAATCAGCCTTCTACAACTATGGAACTATCCACCAACCAGGGAACCACATTTGATAATTTTAATAGTCTGGCTGAAATCTAGGACGAGATGCAATTGATAAACAAAAATCAATTTTAAGAATGTAAAAATGTATGTCCTAAATTTTTCAGGGGGTGCCAAATTTAATGAATGCTACATCCTTGTATATTCCCTTGTTAACAGTGAATATCTGGGAAATAGAGACCTCCCAGCTAGGAGTATAAATAGCTATAATTTTCTGATGTAGAATTGGTGCATGAAAATGACTGAAATTTTGCCTAATTTTAATCTATTTGATGGAGGTTGTAATGCTGCTGAGTAATCAATACTTGAAGTGGTAATGGAAAAACCTTTCTTCATAAAAAATTTTAAAATCTATGTATATTGTGTGAAAGTGTGGGTAAACTACGCTTGAAAATCATGTATATTATGGAAGAGCACATTATATATTGTATTTTGCTGACTCTTTTTATTTCATTTCATGATGTGAAGCCCCTAAATATGAACTCGTTGAGTATTCCAATACCAGGGATTTCATTTTGAAGCATCAAAGTGCATATGCACAAGCATAGGTACCAGCCACATAAGCTTTTAATGGTACCTACTACATACATTTTTGGCCTGTCATTTCCAGTTTTTGTTACTTATTGAGGAATACCAAAACCAAGTGTACAAATGCATTGCTGAGAACCTTAATGTGAATCACCTACAAGGGAGGTTTGTTTTGTTTACTTTTATAACCACATGTTGAATATTTATCTTTACTATTTAGTGATTATGTCAGAAACTCAATATCTATTGAATGACAAAAATTGACTGTTCATTTTCAGTTTTTCAATAAGGTGATTTTATTCTCATATAAATTCAAATTACACGATATAGTGTTGCTGTCACAACTCTCCCTGAATGATTAATCATGAGCAAAAGGAATGCAGTCACAGAAACAAGACCCTAGAATTTAGTTCAAAAGGGCTTTAGAAAGAAGAGGAAAGTATATCATTTTTAAAGGTGAAAGCAGATGCATATGAATACCTATGAAATGATTATTTTCAAATACTTGGAGATGGAAGGAGACCATCCTTGTCATCAAGAAGTACCACAAGGCAGCTGGAAATGTCGTGACTGGCCCCTTTAGTAGACCTGCATAATGTTTGGTATATATATGATATACATCATACTTAAACTCCTGGTATGTTCTTCACTATTTTTTTTAACATGGTTACCAAGTTACTGAAATAATCAAATATAAAATGTAATTTTGCATTAGGGTCACATGGTACCATTACATAATTTTTTAATTTTATATTAATTTTTATTTTATTTATATTAATTTTTAATTTTATATGGTAGAGATTTTTCACAGTTTAAACTGCAATTCGATTAGAATTAACAAAATTGTGACCAAAATATAACCCAAATAATAAATTTATTATTAATATTAAAATTACATACAATGAATTACAAACAATTAAATACAATAATGTTCAATGCAATTCAATTTTCTACAATATAGTATATTTTGTAATACATGTTTCTAGGAGCCTGCAGCTCAAAGAGGAACAGAGTAATTTTGAAAGATCGCATAGATTAGTAAAAATGTTTTGAAAGAGATATAAATATATAACAAAATTTTGTTATACAAAATTAAAGCACAAGAGAAAGGGACACTAATAAACTTGTTTGAGGAATACAGACTGAAAATAATAAAAAGGAATAGCAATAAATGAGTAAAGTAATATATAATCACTTATAATATAGTTTAAGACAATCCCATAAATAACTTTTAATTTTATTTAATAACATTATATGAGTTAATTAATTTCATACCTGATCTTGCTGAGATTAAAGTGGTGACGTGTGTACACATTAATGGAAGTTCTTGTAGGATGAGCAAGCATTTGATTGTAGAATATGTGCACTATTTAACTATAATAGGCAATGTTTTAATTTAAAAATATAGGTGTAGATATGCATAAAACTGTAGATTTAACGCTAACACATTAGTTGATTATTGGGCTTCCTTAGTGGTTATTAGGAAGTCCAAACTGAACAGACTTTTGATCACTCTTCTTTGCAGTACTGCTCAGACATTAAATTCATCCCCTCTGTACCAACCCCAAACGTTTATCATATTTTTATGTGTGAATCATGTGTGGCTAGCGATCAGTACAGAATTAATACTCAGTAATTGTCTCGAAACGATATGCCGCTTCCTATATAGTACTGTAACAACAGGCATAATTTTTATTTTAAATTTCATTATTTTATTTTTTAATGATACAAACATGGATTTCTCTGGATAAAGTTGAATCAATATATTTTCCAAGGATTTTACAATTTTATTTTATTTCAAATGTCTTCTTGAGGCAACGAGTAATGCTCCTAGTTTTTTACCTTTGTATCTTTGAGTTTAGCCTGATATATACGCACTACTTAGGGTCTGAGACCGCTTAACGGCGTAATCTTTGAAAAGTATCGCTAATAAATATTTGATAAAGTTACACCAAATCATTTCTAAGAGACTGAGAGGGCTCGTTAGATGACGGCACTTAATCAGACAAGGGCACCACCTCCCAAGGAATTTATACGCGAGAATCATTTGCGAAGAACTGCACGAGCATTTGAGGGAACGAGAGCACGCAAGAATCAAGGACAGAGACAAGGAAAAACTAATGAGAGTATTGCGTTTACTGTTGAGTGAGTAGAATAGGGCATGGATAATTGCAAAAGGAAGAACCGTCGTAGGGTAGTTATACCATAGATTCAATGCTGGGTGGGTGGTTGTGGACTTCATTGGCGAGCTGAGTCACGAGTCTTACTTGTGAGCAGGGGCGATAGGAGAAGCGAGGAAAGAATGAAGAAAGCTTGGAAAACTATAGCGTATAATGTACAAGTGCAATAGAACATAAGTAGGGAAGGCGTTGGATTGTGTGATCTAAATCGCCCAGGAAACACGAGATTGGCAGAGAATATGCTCGGAGGAATACCCCTCCTGCTTCATGCTGCCGAGTTTTGAGTTTCATAAGACTTCTCACTCCTCTTCTTCCATTTTTAGCCCTGGAGAGTGCGATCCTGGAGAATTATACACGGATTAGAGGGGTGAGAGTTGAAAAATTAAGAAGTTAGATATTAGATAGTGTCGGAAACATTTCGGGTCCCACAGATGAGCAATTTTTCACAAGAATGTTAGCTTGGTTTAGCTCGTGTAAGCATTTTTCGCATGCTCAAGACAGGGAGCAAGGAGCAGGAGATATCAATTCTGCTAGGGCACAGAGAGGTCAGCGGTCGCGGAGCGTGCCGCAGGTAGTTACGATACACACGTAGACATCACCGGCACGAAAGTAATCACGTGAGAAAAACATTTTAAAGGGAATATAGGCTAAAAAAATTAACAAAATCGACAGAGCCTAAGTCCAGACATGACACCAAGGAAAAGATCAGTGACACTTGGCTGCCTTTTACTACCAATGATACTTAAAAACCAGCCATCATTTTCCCCACCACAAATAGAAATCATTATTAATATATAATGTTCGCAAAAACTCACAACATGAACAAGTCTCCAGCATAGGCAAAGAAATGTCAGTTAAATTTCAGGCCTGAAGCGGAAGCCCGAAATTCTTTATGTCATGAATGGATGGGCAAATTTTTTTCGATTGATATATGTGTTCTGTTTCTTGAACGAGAACCACATTTAAGTCGAGATAGGCTGGCTGGCAAATTTCTGCGTCAGGCGAATTTCCAGATGATGCCTCCTTAAATTAGAATTAAAATTTCATGAAATGTCTTCTGGGGCAGGCGCCAACAATCGCTTTAGGTAGTTTTTTTTCGGTGACGACTGAACCCTCCCGAATCAAGAAAAATTTCGATAAAAAGGAGTTTTTTCTCTGAAATACGACCAGCGATGACACGGAGGAAAGTTGGAGATATGACTTTTTATTGACTCTACAAAGATAGGTAAAACAATGGTTTTCCTTGAACCTATCTTGCATCGGGTTCTTTTTCCTCATCGGAGGCTCTTAGAGACGAGAGCTCGCCTTCTGAACTGCGGACCTGAATCGTCCGCATCCGTGAGCTAATCGGCTTTAATGTTTTGAAAGGCATCAAGCGAGAAGGCGCGCTAAACCAGAGTACTAGGAAGTCCCAAATTGTAGTAAACTTACATAATTAAGGTGCACGGCAGTAATATTTGTTTTTGAGATGTCTATTAGCCGCAAGGAAGCGATCGAATTCGTGAGAGATAAACTCGGTATTGTAGACGTCGAAAATCGACCTCTTGACCTTCGACTCTTGAACAGGATCATGAGATGCCTCCTGAGCGAGGTGCCTTTTCAGGTAAGAGGAATCATGGAGTTCCTTTTCATCTTACTATAGTCCGAAAACATCTCGACATTAGTGCCGCGTGAAAAGATAGATCATAGAGCTTAGGTACATTTGGTTTCAACCCTCGAAAGGCACATTTCTGATCACTTACCAGGCTTGATACATCATTATTTGAGTTATTCTGAGTTGTTCCAAGGCAACCTTCTTAATAAAATCCACGCCGGCAGTGCGATCGAAGTGGTTAATTAGCTCCCATAGTGTCTCGAATTATATTTTTGTTAGTTTTTCTCCCATAAGCTATGGGAACATTTCGTAATTCTCGTCCTGAAATCCATAATATAAAATCTTGATCTTTGATGCCGACATCAAATAATCGCCAGTTGGTTGAAAGTGAATGTGTCTACTTTCCACGGTAACTAATATACATGTATACATACGGAATAATTTTTGCTTCGCAGGTGAGCGGTGGAAAGTAAATTAAAATGCATTTAGTGAATCAATTTCGGGGGACATTTTTGTGATTTTTCAATTTTATGCATTGCATTTTATTTTAAGGAGCCCTCATTCTCAATATTATTTATCTTATAAACCGAAGTGAATATTTTTAATTTCATATTCCAGGTTGAGTATTACAAATATTTTTAAATAATTTAGTATTTAATTTAATAAACTCATAATTTGATAAATTAAATCACACGCGAATAAATGCATTTTCGTCGAATTCTAATCATTTTTTAGAAAAAGAATGACTGATTATGGCTTCCTGCTGATAATTAAATTATTTAATGGTACATAAAAATATGATTTTCGGCGGATAACCACAAGATAAACCAGAAAGAATTCGAATATTTAACTTGTTAACCGTGAATTTAAAATCTTGCACGTAGAGAATATCCTGAGTGACGGTCATTTGTTTCTGGTCCGATACCACGGTGACTTCTTTGTGATGCGCAAATTTCGTCTGCACTCCCGGCATTAACTTCAAGTCTAATGAAACCACGAGGTTTCCCTCTCTATCTGCAGGCTCAGACAACTTCCAATGTTTCTCTCCCTGTAGCCACCTTTGTGTAGTGACGAATTATCCCCGCATCAAAGGTTTAAATGCTGTAACGATTCCCAAAAAAATGACTTCAGTTATTTTAAGGAGCTAACGAAATAACTATACGCAAAAAATTGGATCCCAGTACACGAATATATCAATTCAATAGCATCAGGCTAAACCTTGTCGAATAGCATCTTCAGGAATTAGAAAAACTTTGTGGAGTTCACCAAATTTTATTGAGGTGCGACCGATTTCATCACATACGACATCTCCAGGTACCCTGAAGATTTCATGCATGTACCACGCATGTGCACGAACCTGGATGTGTCACACATTTCATGGAACTCATCGTACCGCTCTAGCCTGGTGCCGGTCCATACGTGGTACATATATGAGATTTTCAGGGTACTGGAAGATGCCACATTTGTAATGAAACTGGTCTTACCGCAATATAGTTTGGTAAAACCTAGTTTTTTTTCTAACTCATGGCGACAAATATTTCTGGTTCTACAAAGACTTTACTACATCATCCTCACTGTTATAGTAGAATTTCATTTTCTGGAGAAAAAATTAATGTGTCTATCAGCAAAATCAATGGCCATATTTCTGAATCAGAGCGAAAACTGTTCAAATAACGAGCGCGCGGTGTACTAATCATTTTTGTGTTCACGTCCATCCGCCGGGTCTCTCTGTCTTCATTAGCTGCATTGTCTTATCCTGGTGATTTTGGATCTCAGAATGTTCTGCTGTACAAAACCCCTCCGGAGCGTCGCTTTCCGACCGCGGACGACGTGGTTCGTCTCGGCTTGTCCCTCATCGGCGGGATCTGCATCCACGACAACTGGTTTGCATCCTTGCTGCTGAGGGCCATCGGCTTCGACCTCTTCACCATCGCCGGAAGGGTCACCGCCAGCCCCCAATCGACATATGACCATCCGATGACCATCGTGAGGGGTCTGAAGGACCCTGACGACCCGAACCGTGACGACGCGTTGTTCCTGGTGGACGTGGGTATGGGGTACCCAACCCCTGGCGCCGTACCAATCCACGACCTTCCGTTCGAGTTCCCGATCACGGCAGGGTTCGAACTTCGGTACACCAAGGTCGGAGACTTATACTACCGCTGGCACCGCCATGGATATAGCGCCAATGACCAAACTGTGAGTTCTCTTCGGCCACTGCAACTGGAATTAGCCTCATTCGACTCAGTCGGTGTTTGGCCTCACGATCCAAGTATTTTTTATCGCGGTCCGGGAGGTGTTGGTCGATTTTTTTTATTCCCTGGTTCTGTCATGTTCGTATTAAGGTTCATATTGTATCGCAGATATGCCGAAGCCAGAACCAAAGTTGACCAAATTAATTTTCGGGTAGAATTAATGTGAAATGCTCTGTACAATGTTTCTGAGTCCGGTAAACTATTCTCAATGCTCCAGTTAATATTTGAAGTAGGTATTAAAGTAGTTCAGCTATATTTTTGTGCGTAAGTATTGCCCGAATATTTAATTTTTTTAAGAGTCTAGCCGAATCGCTGGCGTTTCCAAAATACTTACGATTAATGAAAATATAAGGTCATCCGTTAAGTATCTGTGACACTAACAGATAACCTTTTATTCACGGTTTTTAATTACATTTTTGTTGATTAAATGAAAATGATGCCACGTTAATAATTTATAAAGAAATATCACATATTGTCAAACCCTAAATCTCAGAATCTCTCATACCAGTTAGCAATGTTTCAACAACTAAGACTCTAGCGTCAAGGATCTTCGTGGACATAACGTTATATTGGTTACTCGTGAAACATGCCAGTACCAATTGTCTGCGTATGCATTAGCGAATTGCATAAATACGAACAGTTTTTTGTGAATTTTGCTAAGCAAAAAATGCTAATAATTTATTTAAAATACACAGCTACCTTCACAGTTTTAGGCAAACTAAACCCAACCACGAGATATTCAACTTGCTTAATTTCAAATCATATCTTGGAATGTTATTTCCTTAATAAGATTTTTTTCCGAATTACTACAAAAATATTAATGATCATACCTAACAAAGTTAATCATATTTTGAACGACTGAGTATGTAACCCCTGTAAAAACTTTCAAAAAGGCGATTTTGCATTTCAAAAATAACATCTATTATCTTCATTTTATATTCCTGTTGGCTAATTAAAACGGGGAGAGTTCGCCATAGCACCCCTCAAAAACACCATGTGACATTTTGAAGTTCCATCCTTCACATCTCATTTTCAGTATTGGACTATTTTACAGCTAGCAGATTTATACGAGTGTGGATATATATATATATATATATATATATATATATATATATATATATATATATATATATATATATATATATATATATATATATATAGTCACTTTCTTGGAAAAGCCACGAACGTGCACAATAAAATTCACTAAATAGTCATAGCAAACACAGAAACTAAAACATATAAAAGAGGGACTCACTAGTTCTCGAATTTTCGGTGGTGCAACCACCTTTCTCAAGAGGAATTAGGAACAAAATTAGGAGTTGTGTTCCTAATTCCTCTTGAGAAAGGTGGTTGCACCACCGAAAATTCGAGAACTAGTGAGTCCCTCTTTTATATGTTTTAGTTTCTGTGTTTGCTATGACTATTTAGTGAATTATATATATATATATATATATATATATATATATATATATATATATATAATCATTCACATGGAAATATAGAAAAGGAAAATGTGTAGGAACATATATAAAGGACCAACACAGGGTTTGATTTCCAGGCAAGCCACTCTGGGCACCTGCAGTTCCACCCAAACTATATGATTTTTCCGGTACCAGATCAACCTGGGAAACCATAACGGCACGGGGAAAGGAACTGGCCCCCTACCCTAATGTGTGAATTTTACACGCCGAGTATGATCGGGCTTAATACTGGGTGAACTCTACCATCACCTACCAAACCGACCTTCGGGTTGATTACTGTGTGCGTGAATATACATATATATATACCCGTAAAAACATATGTTGGTCACAGTAGTCCATGGGTAGTGTTGGACTACTGACCGGAGGGCCATTACCTACCAAACCAACCTTAGGGTCGATTACTGTGTTTATGGTATGGTATTTTATTGATTACAGAGTTTAAAATTGAATGATGGCTGGACTCCAAAGCTTAGTTTCACTCTAGACCCAAGGGACCCTGCTACCCTTGAAGCTTCCATGGAAAATGTTTTCAAAACAGAGCCTCCAAGTGAATTCATGAGAATGATGAGAATATTTAGATGGCCTAAGGATCATGATGACAGCGTCGTAGCTATAAGAGGGCAGGAATTACTTCTTTTTGGAACTGCTAAACAATTTGGAACAGAAAACAATCTGTAAGTAAACTATTATGAATTATGTACCTTTCGGACCATCACCATAGAATACTTAAATGCCGATAAGACATTTTATAGATGTCAATGAATGCCACATTTTTAATAATTAAAATGAAACATTCATTTATTTCTAATTTCAACCTAGTGTACGGTATTGAACTAATCAATTTGTAATTTAATATTGAATATTGAACCGAATGACTCACGATACTCGTGAGCTAGGAGCTTGTCAAAAACTTCTCAAAATTATAGACGTCGCCTGCGAGTGTGGAATTGACGTGGTTTTATTTCATTTTGCTCTAGTACACCTTAAACAGTAGTCATGCCAAAAGTGGATGCTTTAAATAAAAGAAGGCAATTGCATTTTGAAGTCCTTTTTGTTCACGCAGCCTTCAATTTCAAACTATTTGAAACTTTTCTATATGTCTTATTTTTATAAATATTTATAATGAAACGTAAAATAACCCAAGAAGAGTCATAATATGTATTCTTAGTTCAAAATGAAACATTTGCAGTGAAAGACATATTTTCTTGATGAATTGGGTCTTGTTTCAAATTATTAAATGTGGAATTTATTTCCAGGAAAAAGCAAAAGATGAAGATCGAACTTGATGATCTGGAGGATACTATTCTGAAGTATTTCCCGAGCATTGATCCAACTGAGCTAAGAGAAGCTCTGCCGTGTGCAATTCAAACTTCAAAAATAAGTATCTGACATTCATGACCCGACTGTTTGCAGACTTAGACTTATTCAGATGACCTCAAAATATCTGATGTCACAATACTCCCCCATGGTCAATTAGTGGAAAGAACTCTGAAATAGAGTAACAGTTGTGCCAATCATATGTCCGTAGTCAGCAAAAATGTCATCAACTACATCAAAGAAATAGGAAATAAATATTTATCCACATAAACATAGAAAAAGCAGTCATACTTAAGTATCTGGAAATAATATATTTAGGGTACTTCGGCGAATATAGAGAAGTGAATTAAGGCTTTGCCTGGCTGCTCTTACCAAATGAGTAATTGAAGGCAACGTTATATATCGCCCGCAGCTGTGGCAACTCATGCCGGGGAAGTGCCTAATGGTGAAACTTCTGCCTTACACCATTGGTTCAGGGTGGCTTTTCAGTAGGAGCCTTTTTTTCTCGTTGCCTAAATACCATTACCGTTCCGAAATACCGTTATTGTGTTTTTTCTATTAATGTTTGGTTGCTTCGTTCCGAAAAAGCGTGACCAACTTTTTTCTAAGCTGAAAATGTTCGCTGGTTACGGGAATGGAACCAGCGATCTTCGGCTCCACAGGCAGACACGCTGCCTCTCGCACTACAATAATAGAGAAAAAAATTAGTTGATGGGTTATAGTTGCAATTATCGAGGGGACAGGTGCCGAGGTATTTATTCTGTAATCGTCCTTGATATTATTTTAACTGAAGCAGGAGGATAGACGTAGATTGGAGGCTTTTGAAATGTGGATGTGGAGAAGAATGGGGAAGGTGAAATGGACCGAAAGGAAAACAAATGAGGAAGTACTGGAGATGGTGGGTGAGGAGAGGGGTTTGTTGAGAGAAATCCTATGGAGGCAGGAAAAATGGATGAAAGGCGTATTGAGCGGTGGTGGAATGTTGAAGAAGGTAATAGAGGGGAGAATGTTGGGCAAGCGAGGTAAGGGTAGGAACAGGATAGGGATGTTGGATGGGATGAAGGGAGGAAAGAAGTACACAGAGATGAAGAGGGACCTGATATAGATTAGGTTGCTATGTGGGGAGTCACAAAATGTTTATTTGATAGTTGTGTCCATCCAAAAACCTACCTTAACCTATTTAACCTAATAATAATTATTTTAAATGTCTAGACCTGTGATAACCACGTTTTTTTACAAAGATATTCTTAATTTTCGTGCGGTGTGGGCCAAAGCTCCACTTGAAAATAATTTGATTTTTCTGCTTTTGGAGAATTCCTCCGTTTCATTGTTAATAGTTGATGGATTCAGACCCTGCCAATGATATCCGTCAACAAATTATCAATGCTGACTGTTGGGAAGACTGGACTTTTGTTTCTGAGTCATAGTCTCACGACTCATCTTCAGTTTTGACCTTTTTCATAAAACCTGGATCATTGTTTGCGGCTAGGATCAAGTCCCCTGCAACTGCAGAACGAAACTCTTGACGTTGACGAGATAAAAGAGAATGCGACGAGGCAGCTGATGAAAATTCCGAAAAACGACTTCGTCGATTGTTTTGAAAATTGTAAGAGGCACTGGGATAAGTGTGTGAGGTCCCATGGGGAGTACTTTGAAATGGACTGAGGCCTCACTGTTCTAGGTAGACTATTTTTCTCAAAATATTGCATGGCTGGATAGTCTCCGGATAGGCATCGCACATCCATCTCCTTGATGCATGTCTTCTTATGTGTCTGTCTCCTATCATAATTTTTCTAATCGTATTTCTAGTGTTTTTACATTTCGTTTTGAATATTCCCGAGCACCTATTCTCTGGCTTATATGCTTTGCCGTTCCTTCCTTTTATAATTTCAATTTCTTAGCACGTTTTCAATCTACTCATCCTTAGCTTCTGATAATTCTCGTTCGACCGCTAGAAAAACCGAGGGTAGACCCGGGGATGAAACACGAAGTTAGGGAAACCCGAGTTTAGGGACAATCATGTTGTTGCAAAGGGAGTTTTTTTAACAGTACTATTTAAATACTTCATTGTAAGTTCGGATTTCTCTGCCGAGAATGGCGTTCCCTCAATGAGAGATGGGCCATTTCTTAGTTCTACTAAAATTCAACTTCAGTTAACAAACAATAGCTTTTTTATGCCAACGTCCCCAGTTACGGTATCCTTAGCGCACTGGTTATCGGTGGAATGTGTTGTGGGACCAAAGAGTGTTTTATCCACGTCATGCCGGATTGTGCTGCAAGATGGTATTTAATGCAACGTAACACCAGACTGATGGAGGAACAACATTAATATGTGAGATGCGGATGGCGTTTCTACAATATCTGAGCCGTAAGTCCAACATAAAAGGTAATACGTTACAATGGGTTATTATTATATGAATTTATTGAATAATATTTAATTAAGGTAGTCTGAAAAACTTTAAATGGAAGAATATGCAAACTATTTTGGGGTCCTGTGAATAAAGAGGACACCAAATGCGTTTTTGGCAGTATTTTGTTAATTATTTGTTGTATTCTTGTTTGCTTTCCTATCTCATTTGCTGATTTATTTCTTGTTAGTTCTTTGATAGTGTTTTGGATAGTGTACTGGACATTTGTTGTTTACTTTAATTGTTTACGTTCATTTCTCAGTATTTGACCATTCATCCGTCCACGGATTTTAAATAATAGCAGACTATTGTGGAAGTTATGATGGCATTCCTCATTTTCAAGGGCAGTCCCTGTCATTTACGCTCACGCGTTCGATCGTAAATCATTGGGAGAACTTTCCAGATACTGAGGCGCATGCTAATCCCGTCAGACTTTGAGCCCTTGCAAAACGAGAGAAAAGATATAATTATTATTGCTGAATTATTTTCATGTTTTCACAAAAATATTGAAAATAACGATTATGATTCTGCCTATCAAAATAACTGGCAATGCTTTTTAGTATATATTGCACCTTATAATAAATTAAAATAACTCCGTTAAATTATGCACTTGATTCCCTCCACTTCCACTTCAACTCTTCCACGGTTCGGTACTATGTGTAAATGCCTAATTGAAGAATTTTATGGGTGATTTATCATGATGAAAGAAATATTGCAAATTGTGACGCCTGATACCTATTCTTATTAGATGATGATATTTTCATTATGATAGAACAAATTTAATTTCTTAAAATCTTGTTTAATGAGCTAAGGCTTCTTTAAGTTGTTTCGAACACATACTCTTCGCGATTGTTTTTTAAAATGCCCACATTAATACTGATTTTAAGAAAACTGAACTGGAAGAGGAGACAACTAAACCAATTATTTCATAGTATCATTTCTCCTATGATAATTCTCTTCTTGTTTAGTCTCTAGTCGAAATCTAGCTCGAATAGCAACGATACCAATACAGCTTTGAGACAGAATGGTTGATTGACAACTTTAAAATCTTGCTTACAACCTTGCTATATTGTGGTATTAAGCCTTTCTCCTCTTACTCAGTCTTAAGGCATGCAAAAAACAGATATAAGAAAAAGATATCATAAAAAAACTGCGTTCCTCCTTCATAGTGTATTCTAAGAGTGCAGTCTTCAAACCATTCAAATATGACTAGTCAACGAAGTATCATCGTAACATGGTAGTGCTTAGCAACATAACTGTTTAATCATTGTTTCATTTTCACTCTTGGAGCATAAAATTTACTTGTGATTTTCTAATCACGCACAATTACGTGATTTCTGAGGTGTTCACGACTTAAGGTTGGTTCTGTACGCTTAAAACTCTATAAGACTCTTAAAACTAAAAGATATTTAGTAGTAAAATTGCTAAATTATAGATAATTTAATAATGTGGAAAGAAGAATATATTCAATGTACGCTTAAAATTTCTCTGCAACCTAAATGAAATACGTAACACCAGAATTTCTTTAATACTTTTTGATAATGTGGAAAAATATAAGAGTCGAGGAAGAAGGTACTAAAAATTCCTATCTATACTAAAAATTACTTTTCAAAAAGTGGAGGAAAATGAAGGTTTTGAATTTCGCGCTAAAATATACAATGCGATTTTAATGAAAAAATATTAAATTAAGTGATTACCAATAGATTGCATACCCATAGCTATTTCAGGATGCTACTGAGTGTCAATTAAAATAGACTAAATTGAGAAACTGCAACCTTATAAATATCCTGCGAGTATTATTAACACCATTTATTTATATGATAAACAAATTAACAATTGGTATATAACATAAAAAGGCAAACGTATCTCAGATCAGGAAATCCACAACGAGGTTCAATTGAAAAGTCGTGCAATATTTTTCGCAAAAACTAACCATGACTACAAAACATTTTATAACTTTCAGATTCAACTTAAGCCTTCTGTACAACTGCAAATATTATAAAATCAATGCATTATCGTTTGTGCCACAAGACGGTCAAATCCTGAATAAGGTATTACATCCATTCTTAATTCTGCACTGAGCGAGTAACCAGGAACCGGAAAGGTGTGTAACCGCTTAGTTTAAGCTTTAAAATAATTTTTGAGGCAACTTTTTTATTCGAATGAGCCAAATAAAAATGTGAGTGTGAAATTTCATGCAAAATTTAAAATCGCATATTTAACATTTGTGTGCACGTTTTAAATGTTTTAAAGTCATACTAATCAGATTTGTAATTGACGTAAGAGGTAACATAGATGTTTTAGGCCTCTGCGAGGTGAGATGGAAGGATAGCGGGGATTACTGGAGTGACAATTATAGAGTAATATACAGCGGCGGGGACGAGAGCCAACGAGGGGTTGCCGTAATTTTAAATAAAGGGGTAGGAAGAAGCGTAGTCAACATAGAGCAAGCGACAGATAGAATTTTACTCGTAGAGATTAAAGCAGAGCCGACGAACTTGGTCATTATTCAGGTATACATGCCACCGAGCAACCACAAGGAGGAAGAAGTCGATAGGATGTATGATGAGTTAGAGGATATCATCGCGAGTGTTCCTGCAGGGAAACATTTGATAGTGATGGGGGATTGGAATGCGACGGTAGGCGAAGGAAGAGATGGTGGTGAGGTGGGGGACTATGGGTTAGGCACGAGGAATGAACGCGGAGAGAAAGCAATTGAATTCTGCAGGAGACAGGGGTTAGTCATCACCAACACATGGTTTAGACACCACAAAAGGCGTAGGTATACATGGAAAATGCCAGGTGACTCAGAAAGGTATCAGTTAGATTATATTATGGTTAGGCACAGGTTTAGGAACAGTGTGATAAATTCGCACAGTTTCCCAGGAGCGGACGCGGACTCTGACCACAATTTAGTTGTTATGAAATGTAATGTTCGTTTCAAGAAGATAAGGCAAGGGCGGCGGGTTAAAAAATGGAATTTAGAAGCAGTAAATGAATTGACGAAGAAGGAGTATCAGGAGGCTGTAGAGAAAATGATGGATGACGGTAAAGAACTGAGTGCTATCGAAGAAAAATGGGAATGTATCAAGAAAGGGATATTGGAAGCCGCTAAAGACACTATAGGAACCGTTAACGGGAAAAGGATAAGGAAACCATGGGTAACGGATGAGATGATTGCAAAGATGAATGAGAGAAGAAGATGGAAAAATGTAAACACAGAGTTAGGCAAAATGAAGTACAAAGAGTTAAACAATAAATTGAGAAGGGCCACAAATAAAGCAAAAGAAGAATGGTGGAAAACGCAATGCAAGGATATGGAAAGTTTACAGAAGAAGGGTGAAATTGGTGCTCTATACAGCAAGGTTAAGTTATTATCGGGAAGTAAGAAGGCAAGATGTGTGCTAACAGTTAAAGATAAATGGGGTAAGATAATAGTTGAACCAGGAAAAATCCAAGAGAGATGGAAGGAATATATAGAAACACTGTATGGTAAAGAACTTAGGCCGACAAGGTTAGACATAGAAAAGGAACATGAGGTAGAAGAAGATAGCTTAGGTCCAGGCATACTCGACGATGAAATAGAAAGGGCATTAAAGGAGATGAAAGCAAACAAGGCTGTGGGGGTGGACAATATTCCTGTAGAAATGTTGAAATGGTTAGGGAAAGGTGGGAAGAAGGCCATATATGGACTGATTCGTAGTATCTATGAGGAAGGAATCTGGCCGGAAGATTTTGTGAGATCTGTGTTAGTTCCCATTCCAAAAAAGGCAAAGGCTTCGTCATGTGAGGATTACAGAACAATAAGTTTGATATCCCACGCAGCTAAAGTTATTCTCAGGATCATCAACAAAAGGATAGAGAGTAAGGCAAATGATTACTTAGGGGATGATCAGTTTGGGTTCAGGAAAGGAAGAGGTACGCGTGATGCCATTGCAGTAATGAGATCACTAGTCGAGAGGAATATAGAATTCAATCAGGACGTTTTTGCCTGTTTTGTAGATTTCGAAAAAGCGTTTGATAGAGTGAATTGGGAAAAATTAATGCGTGTATTGCAGAAAATAGGAATGGATTGGAGGGACAGGAGACTGATCCGCAACCTGTACATGTCTCAGACTGCTCAGGTGCGAGTGGGGAACGGAGAGTCCGGATGGGCAGTGTTAGGAAGAGGTGTAAGGCAGGGTTGCCCATTGTCACCGGTACTGTTCAACGTATATGTAGAGGAAATGATTAAAGAGGCATGGGAAGAACTGGAGGTAGGAATGAAAGTCGGAGGGGAATTCGTAAAATCGGTTAGGTTTGCTGATGACCAAGCATTAGTTGCTCAGTCAGCCAAGGGGTTGCAAGCATTGTTGAGTGAATTGGAGGTTCAGTGCGATAAATATGGGATGAGAATCAATATTAATAAAACAAAGGTTATGCGATTTTCTAGAAAGAAAAAGGCTAAGCTAAATATTAAAATAGGCGGGGAAAGAATAGAGCAGGTAGAGCAGTTTACATATCTCGGAAGTGTTTTGGACCAACACGGTCAAAGTGGTAGGGACGTAAGGAGAAGAATTGCGCTAGGCAAGGAGGCTTTCTCAAAGAGGAGGGAGTTGATGACGGGGACGTTGAGTAGGGATGTTAAGACAAGACTCGTAAAAACTCTGATATGGAGCGTAGCTATGTACGGCGCGGAAACGTGGTCGCTGAAGCAGGAGGATAGACGTAGATTGGAGGCTTTTGAAATGTGGGTATGGAGAAGAATGGAGAAGGTGAAATGGACCGAAAGGAAAACAAATGAGGAAGTACTAGAAATGGTGGGGGAGGAGAGGGGTTTGTTGAGAGAAATCCTATGGAGGCAGGAAAATTGGATGAAAGACGTATTGAGCGGTAGTGGAATGTTGAAGAGGGTAATAGAGGGGAGAATGTTGGGCAAGCGTGGTAAGGGTAGGAACAGGATAGGGATGTTGGACGGGATGAAGGGAGGAAAGAAGTACACCGAGATGAAGAGGGACCTGATATAGATTAGTTTGCTAGGTGGGGAGTTACAAAATGTTTATTTAATAGTTGTGTCCATCCAAAAAAAACCTACCTTAACCGGTAGATTACCTAATAATAAATAATATATATATATATATATATATATATTGTACACATTTGTATATACACATGCATTAATGAGGTTAATTATAAATTATCGGGGAGCTAAGGAAGGATGATATCGAACCTTGAAGAGCAACTGAAAATTACTCTAGTATGCAATTAACGGAATGGTAATTGTACACTACCATAAGAGCAAAATATATTTGTATAAGAAGCCATTTTCTGAACTTCGCCTTACTTCTTATTACATGCTACACAGCATAAACCTGATACGTACTACGTAGCCATTAGAATAATTGCTCGATTTTCGTTTATGCACACATATCGCCAGTTTATTCTTTGATATAAATGTTCCAAATAGTACCGTAAAGCAAGCTACCATAACTTAAATAATTACTACTCGATTAGTTATAAAAATATAGTAGTGTTGCTATTTTGTCTGCCAAAGTTTTACTTTGACGCAATTGCCTATTTTCATCTCCGTTCTTCGTATTTAGTAATGCATAGAATGTTTCACGAGGTCCTCAGAAGTACATGACTGATTTGACTCAAATTACTATTTATTGAAGAAAATCACGGATTTTACCTTACCACAAAGTGTCGATACCATTTTGAATTAATGAAATTTTTCGCATGACTTTAAAAGTTTGAATCAATTTTTTGGAGGTTGAATGTGCTAAAATTACATTAAAATATCTGCTTACATTCCAATGAGGCATTGATGATTTCTTTGAAAACTAATTTTCGGGTGAAGTTGAGGAACGGCTAAATGTACCCTACTTTTAACGGGACCAAATATATGCACCTTTAGACCTTAAATCAGTTTAAAATGGAGTAAAAGACGAGGAAAGAGAGGAAACATAGATCTTAGACAGATTAACGATTTCATGAACGCTTTTAATAATTCTGACGCAATATAGAGTAAGAAAACATTTTCAGTATTGATTCCCAAAATGACCTATAATGTGGGTTCAGTCAATCATGTTTGGCGTCTAATATGGGCATATCAATCTATCTTTTACGTCGAAGCATTGCGGAATGTCACGGAATCTTGATTACAGAGCGGCGAATAACTGAATCGATACTGTTACTAGCAAACGCAATAAAATGAGTTATTTCACACTTATCCATCAAATATCAAGGATTAATCATACTCCTATACCGTAACAATAACATAAAAATGTTGACAACGAATTGCATATCTATTTTTGGTATTAACTTCTAAAAAACTACTAAAATGAATTTAAAACTCTGACACTACAGAGAAATTTGCGAGCCAAGTAATAATTCAGTGAATCAACATTTACTGTCCTTTTCAAACAATCAGATTTTCTAAAATTTAACAAAAAAGAAGATAAACAATGTAACATGACAAAACATTTCCACAATAAATTCAAATCCTATTTCGCGATATTAAAAGATATACAGTTCGCTTTTTATTCTGGGGCCTGAGAAAATAATGAGTCGACAGTATAAAATGTAGCGCAATATGCACCCAATCAGTCTGTCAAACATCCCCAACGTAAAAAGCATGAACAAAGTCATTTTAAAACCAGACCATGAGTAATTGCCTACACATCTTGTGTTGGTGCCGAGTTTTTGTCAAATGTTATAGGAGAATGCTAGATTCATGGGAAAATAGTATCGTATTTTTTCCTAATTATTCGCGCTATTCCTGGAGTAATTTAAAGTTGGTTTAATTTCAGTTTCTCAACACTTCAAGGTAACGACGATCACGGCCTCCATTACCCTGTAATTTTTCAATGTTGATGGTATGATTTTAGATGGAAATTACGCTTGCCTTTGCATCCTTGAGAAATTGTGCGCAAATGTGCCCTTCTACTCTCGTAATTGCTATAACGATAAAAATGCCTTCCAGTTCTACTATACAGAACAAAAGGAAGGGCAGTAGGGAGCGGCTAGAAGAGAATAAAATTGTGTTATTCAGAGAGGAGTTGGTGAGAGAGCTCAGAATTAAGCATGTGAGAATACATTTATCCAATGATTGAACGATAAATCAGGGTGTACGACGCTTTTATACCGTTTTACCTGCATACTGGAAATGTAGGTAAAACGGTATAAAGAAAATGTTGCATATGCCCACGAATATACCCATTATATATGCCCATTCCTCTGTATACTACCACATGTACATGCTATGGAAATATTATTTAATATAATTAAAAGAAAACACTGGATCACATTGATCTCACCTCCTCGTCCCCGTTGCCGGTTGGGATTAGGTACAAGGCAGCAAATAATCCAGCAGAAACTTGAATGCCTTGCATACAGTAGGTTCAACAACAGTGGTAATTTTAGGTGGAGGCATTTGAAAGTCGTGGTTTACATTCATTTGAAATGCTCATCCTTATTATTTATTCATGCAGCTCCATATCTATACATTAAATGAATGCACAATATGAAAAATACAATTAATTGAAAAAGACCATTGTATGATATTAACTTTTGTAACGGGGCTGATCAGTTGTATCTGAAAATGTAAATGGCGCTAAATTCCTCTGATTTCTTATTATTTACCTAAATTAGCATAAGATTGTCATTAACAAGTCTAATGTAATGCATATTTAGGGTTTTATTTAGGTGAGGTAGGAAAAGTTAATTTAGTTAGGAAAAGTTTAATTTAGTTAGGAAAAGTTTTCTTGAGTGCTAAATAAGTTGCATTCATTCTCCTGAATGGCTGAATTTAGAGAATAAAATTTAGAGAAAGATTTAACGAACCAAAACTCTACTCAGTGTTATATAATTAATGATGGAATGTTGTCTAAGTATACAGAGGCAGAGGTGTCATAAGCTGGGAGGGATAAGGCATGACACATCCTATTCTACACATTTTGAAAGAGGGAGAAACCTCAGCAGTCTATGTCAATGCTCACTCCTATTGCATGACATTGTTAATTCTATGTTTCCTCCTGCCAAGTATTCAAGTAGGTTTCCATTTGTTTAAATTTCCATTACAGCATGTAATAGTGTAAATTTTCTCTTCACTCATAAGTTTATCGCAGAAGACTAATAAAATTAATGAAATTGGATATGATCTTTTAGAATGAGTCATTGAGTATACTCAAGGGACCAAGTACAATGCCAGTAACTACTCAAGCTGATGACGATCATTTTATAAAAGAATTCGTTGAACGCCACAATGAATATCGTGAAAAGCACAGGGTGCCCCCTTTGGAACTCTGTGCAAAGGTAAGACTTAGTTTCTAGAAAATAGAAATGGCCTCAGCCTTGAAAATAGTTTTCGAACATGAAATTGCTATTTTTGCGCTGTAAATTCTTCTATTTTTTCTCATTTGGTTCAGTTAAGACTCTCATCTTAGCATTTATTTTAGTTAAGTGCATTCAGTCAAAAATGGGCAGAGCGTTTAGCTGAAAGAAATGTAATGGAGAACAGTGGTAGCTGCTTTGGAGAAAATATATTCTACAAAACAGGATTAGAAATGGATCCAAGAGAACCTGTTGACTTCTGGTATAAAGAAGGAAAAGAGTATCAATTTGGAACAAATGAATTTCAGCTGAAAACAGGTAAATGAACACCCCAAAATCAGGTAATCTTCAATTTACATTTTGAAGTTGAATTTTATAGAGGAGCTGATCCAATCAGAATCAGTGAACATAGAAAGCATCCCAGGAGAATGTAAACACAGAATTAGGTATAAGAAAGTGCCAATATACAAATAATAAACTCAGAGGGAAACTAATAGGGTGACTAAAGCATGGTGGAGAACATAGGAGGGTTATAGAGAGTTTATAGACGTGTGAAATAGGTGTTATCACACAGGATGGTGACGGTGCAATCAGGAAGTAAGAAGAGCAAATCTGTGTACACTATCAAAGATAAGACAGGGAAATTATTAATTTAGAAAAAAAAGAGATATGAACAAAATAAATAGCATCTAAATTATAAATATGTTAGGTCAGGAGGCTTAATAGATATAGAAAGACATTATGAGTTACATGGAGATAACTTAGGACCTGGCACTGTTGAGTAAAAAATGGAAATGCCATTGAAAGAAGTTAAATTAAATAAGGTAGTGGGAATTGATAATATTTCTGAACTACTCAAGTGTTTAGAAAATTTAAGAAAGAATTTTCATGGATTAATTAATAGCATATATGAAGGAGGCATTTGGCTAGAAGATTTCCTCACACCAGGGTTAGTTCCCATCCCAGAAGAGGACAAGGCTATGCGAGAACTATAAAACAATTAGCTTGATTTTGAATGCAGCTGCATTGATACATGGGATTATCAATAAGAGGATGGAGATAAGGGCAAATGATTACTCATGATGCTATAGCAGTAATGAGGTCACTAACTCAAAGGAACATAAAAATAAAGTCAGGATATATTTGTCAGTTTTGCAGATATTGAGAAGAATAGAGTAACTAATTGTTTAGAATAAATTATTGAATTGCAGGAAATAGGAGTAGATGAAAGGGATAGGCTGCTTATCCAAATCATGTATATGTCTCAGGCCACTTAGGTGGGACTGGTGGATGGAGAGTCAAGAGGTGAGACATTAAGACTTGAGACGAGAGAGTTCATCATCACCTGTGCTTGTAATGTAAATGTGAAATCAGCGGTAAAAGAGGCATGGGAAGAACAAGAAATGGGAATGGTGGGGAAAGAACATTAAGGTTATAAAGTTTTCAAGGAGAAAATCTCAATTGAAAGTTGAAGGAAAAAACTAGAGCAAGAAGGTCAGTTGTCATTTAGATCATCTTCTTGGTTGTAAACCAAGATGATCAAAGAAGTATGCACTTATGATGAAGGATATCAGGTAATAGTAGAGTGGGAAACATGGAAGTTTTAACCAATAGTCACGCTAAAAAGCCACCATATGCAAAACTGATAGGTGCACCATTAAAAAAGTTATCCTGTTTTGAACACACAAATTTTGAATTTGAAAACCAATAATTTAAATTAATCTGTTAAAACACGTTTGGATGAGAGAGTTAGTACTTTTTGTTATAAAATGAAGTTTAATATCAATTCTTGGATTATGTGTCACTTTGGATAGCATTTGACCATAATTGTGACAGATTAAGGTTTTAGGCTTAAAAATAAATTTGTATTTTGTTTTTTTAATGGATTTTTTATGAGAAAAATTCTATTACTGCCCTCAGGTCATTTTACTCAGCTAATCTGGAGAGAAAGCAGGGACTTGGGTGTTGGAATAGCCAGAAATCCCACTACTGGGACCTACATTGTTGCTCATTACTATCCACCTGGAAACATTCAGGGAAGATTTCCCGCAAATATATTGGCCCCATTGAAATAACTCATGAGTAGGGTTGTGTATATTTGTCAAACCACCATTAACAGCATAGAGTAAAACTGTGCAAGTGAATTAAAAGTTATGATAATGAAAAATAAATTACTGAACCAGTATCAAAGGTATACCTATGTATTATCTGAATGGCAAAAATGAAGATTTAAATAATTGCAGTACATACTATACATCTACTCACATTCATATTCACTCTATTAACTTCACTCAAAAATGTAAGGGGATTTCACTAGTTCATAGTCACTTCCTATTCTTTTTCATTTCAAAAAAGAACCCTATTCTATTAAGGTAGGGAAAAGAATAATACAAGTTCTTCATTATTTTTTGCAAAGGACATTTTTCAGAATGGAAACATTTGCACCTTTGTGAGTAGATTTATGTGTGTACATATATCAACCATTTTGTGATCAATTTGAATTTTTTTACCACATCACCTAATACACATCAAAATTAAGGAACCATCATAACTTCTTCATTAATGTATTTATTAAAATACGCATGTTTTTAGCATGATCAAAAATGATAGCGAATGTTACCCTTTGAAAGATTCTGAGGGAAAATATTTTTGCATTATTCCAAAAATAACGGAATTATTCTTTGATAATGTTCAAATTTCAAGGAGACATTATTTGAATTAATTACTGTGCATTACAAAGTAGTAGTAGTTTCACAGTGTGTCCATTTTAATGCACAGTTGTTCATCGGTGATTCATTGTTGCTTTTTTGAAAAATAATGACCTCTTTTTGCAATATGTTTCGTGAAAGCAAAGGATTATTAGATACTAATGAGTGCAGCCATTTTTCATTGGGAGGGATTCATCAAAAAAGGGTATATTAATTAACAATTTATTTTCAGGTGTACTACAGCCAACTGTGTGGGAAAGAGTTTCAAAAAGCTCTCCAGAAAACTAACTTTTCTCTAAAATATATCTTATGAGCATAAAGCCCTCTCAATGTGTAATTATTAGGATAATGATCCACGGTATGGAAAATACAAAATCGTATGAAAGGGAAAATAAAAAATTATAGTTTCCCCATTCAAAATAAAACTGGATGGATCCCAAAAAGTATGGAAATCAAACAAATTTATAAGTGACTAACAATTACAAACAAATATGAAAACAAATGTATGACAGTCTTAAGTATGAATTCCATGTATGGAAAGGGTAACACATATTTAGTGAGTGAATATACAAATGATGAATGTATACTAAATATGCCAAAATTTAATTCAGGGAAGGATTAACATATTTTCCATTTTTTTAATAAGTCTTCTTAGTACAGAGGGCATATTAAATTAGAATTATTATAGATAACTTCAAGTCTTACAACACCCAGTATATTGATTTATATATTTTATTTTGGCAATATTAATTCCATAAAATAAAATCTATATGTATTACTGGCTGCAACTCATGTGGTTAATACTTAACAAACTTTTCTGCAGTTTTATACATCAAAAGCTTCAAATTAGGTTGTTTTAACATATGCAATGGATTTTGAATTAAATGACTAGGAACAAACAGCAATAATTAATCTTCCCCTCTGAAATTTCACAACCACTTACACACTCTTCAAGGATGCATTTATAAACATATAAAATGAGGAAAATATACATATCTCTGAATATCTCAAAAATTGTGCTATCTTAGGCCTCATATATTTAAGATTAATTAATGGATTCTTATATTAAATCCACAAAAGTGAAGCTCGCTATATATACATCAGTCTTTGCACCAAATTATTAACTTTCACGTGGATTGAGGAATGTATTGCATGGGAATCGTAGCCCAATTATACAAATTGCATGCGGCAATATTTATAAACTTAAATGCATAATAGATTTAAATGGAATCAAATGAAATATACTTCCTTCAGTCAGTTTTGCAAATACCTTTCAAAACTTTACCTGGACATCTGGTAGATATACCTGGATTACCAAGCCAATTACAATGGCTTCTCCTCCCAGAAACAATCATAAAAACTATTCACTGTTCCATGATTAAAATGACTTTGGTATAGCTCACTTAGTTAACATCTACTAATAATGCTCCAATAGAGGTTCTTAGAACATGTAACTGTCTATATTTTAGGAGGAACATTGGCACTGAATTGCCCAATGTAATTTCCACGGGGATTATAATTGGCAACAACAAAAATTTTTCCACTCCTGCTCTTTTCCATGCTGAAACCCAATTCTTCACTGGTTTTCCATACCATTTGTGAAAAGTGACCTGGAAAAATGATTCCAATTAATTGCATATAATATTTCAATTTAAATAAAAAGAAATAGCAACTTTGTCAAGCACTGGGCTTGAATACAATGAAAATAGTACCACAATGCAAAAAGAATATGATATTTCCATGTATTTAATATGACCAAGTTCAAAGGCTGAAAAACTACTGATATATTTCAACAATGGAAACAAATGATCTTCACAGCACAGCATCTTGCTCATTCATCATTGGTCCCTCACTTAAGTGATGCCAAATGAGCTACTTACTGATCAAATTCTATGTTTTGTTATTGTCTTATTTAAGAGTCAAAATTCCATGATTTGACAAATATATCTAAACTATGATGAATTCATTTATTCAGTAACTTAAACAGTGGCAGCACGCCCAATTAACCTGAATACATGGATTTCAGGGCTATGCTCCAGATGACCCAGTCCCTAGACCTGTAAAAACAACCATCAGGTTGTGGTTCATAAAAATATGAAACCACTTGAACTGCACTTCAGCAAAGATAATTTTGAAAACTTCTGGTGATTATTATTAAATTTAATCAACAATGACATATTATAGACACACTACTTACAGAGACAAACTATGTACAGTATGAATATATGGTTCAATGGACCAAACTAACAATTATCTCTAAATCAGAAATATTTTTGCAGGAATTCGTTTTGCTCAAAAAATAGTAATCTACTAAATTTCATTGATGTGGTTTGCCAGTTCAAAAATAATTTAAAGGTGTTTCTCTTCACTATCTCTCATGACTAACACATCTGGGTATCAATTTAACTTCTCTACCTTGATTTCATCCTATTTTCCATTTCAATATTTACAGCCATATCTGATGTTTGAAAGCCATACCTGATTTTAACGTCCTTGGCTCAACACCGAATGTGTGGTCCTTTATTTCCTTGTACCAAGCATTACAAGCTTCATGCGCAATGGATTTCCAGTTTGTGTTAGATGAGAAAATGTAGAACAAATTTTCTCCATATTTTCCATTGGTTCGATGCCTCATAGTATCTTCTCGAGCTAATGTTTTTGCCCATTGTTTAGAATATTCATTTAGCTAGAATAAAAAATAAATTGATCCAATCATCGAAAGACTTTTTAGTTTTCTTCCATTCTCATTTGTATGAAAATATTCATAAAATGTCACTTACGACAGGACTCAGTTTTAGCTCAGGCACCCCATGTTTTTTACGGAACTCATTGTGAAGCCTTAACCCTTCTTTGGCAAACTCCTCATCTTCTGATCCAGCAGGAACTGTTTCTTCGGTAGTATTGATGCCATTTGTCCCTGGAGTTTTTATTTTATCAGCTGCTCCCCTGTAAAAAAATGTAATTTTTCATTTCATAAAATGATGGCCTTTCATTAAAAACTAAAAAGAGCATTTGCCAAATAATTCGTGAAAATGCGCAATGAAAAATGTATAAAGACAAGGTACGAGTTGTGGCGTAATCGATTTCATAAAATTGTTATATCCTTCGAAAAACTGTGGTCACCACTGGTCATCATTGACATAGACATCAATTAAGACCGCCAGACGTTAACCCCTATGTTGAAAACAAGCCTGACTACAGCCCTAATGGATTGAAATTGGAAACACCTACTCATCACTTAAGTTCAGTCCCGCACGCCCGAGCATCAGCGTAGGAAGAGAGAAGGAGTGGTTTTTATTTTTATATAATAAATATAATTATATTTAACCTACTCGCTGAGCAAGTTGAAATGAGGTCTAAAGGCCAGCCATGAGGAACTAGGGTGCGCTGTCCTATGGACTTAATGTGGACCGAAAGTCTTAGAAAGGAATCCCCTAATCCAGGAGTGATACTTTCGGCCGAGTCTGGAGTATTCCGTGCAGTTAAAACCCATGATATACGTTCAAATTAACGAAGTTACGTGAAAAACAGCATGTGGCATTTAGAGCAGCAAAATACATGACATGAGGTTTGAGAACAGAATCCGAGTAGCGTCCTGGTGAAGAGGTTCGCGAAATTCCGAAACTCACACTAAACGAATGTGAACGATAAGTGTGACCCTCGAATAGAAGGCTTATACGTCACTCGAACGGGTAGCATTACACCCGGGCGGGGAATTTCAGGGCGCTTCTTGCTCTAAGAGAATCTCCATCCACTCACATCATCTTAAAAGTGCACTCAATATGCCACCACACAGTACACTTAATTTACGTAATCACTTGAATAATTTATTTATTTATCTCCATCAACTATACTTGAAGTCATCGCCATCATGGGTGTATAACCGTGCAAATTAAATTGTTACATTTGCATGGTACAGTTTTTTCGTCCTGGATGATGCATATGTCCTTTGGCTGTTTAAGTCACTTCGCAACATTTGGGTCTAAACATCGGCTTCCATCTTCAAAACACTCCATCCACTTCCGAACATTAGAACGAATAAACTGTTCATCAATTGATCGCATAGTAGGGGCAGGCTTTGTTCAAATCTCAGACGCAACGTCTTGATGTTTAAAAGTTGATACATCAGTGACTAATGTCTCTGATGATGGAGAAAATCTCTGGGGAGTTACAAAAATAAAAGCTTACTCTGGCGTTAGCACAGTTGTCAATTAATTGCGAAAAAGTTTACAGGACTTAAAATCTAGCGAGCAAAATGGCTGAAGTATTCAAACACCTCACGAATCATTCTCGATCTCTTGGACCAAACAGTGACCCTCCATGTGGAAGAAAAAGTAAATGGTTAAAGATCGCTCGGAGATTTCCGCGGCGTGGATTCTGTACGTTTCTCCGTTTTTCCCCGCTTTTGCTGACTTGGACTGGCAACAAACGCAGGGAAACCCCGAGAAACATGCAGTGGTTATCGAATGGTTCAAACTTTTCACCAACCGTTCACTGCTAGCCAGGAATATGCGGAATGAGATCAAGCTTTGCAGAGCAGTAATATTTGGAAAGAGTTGTCATGATCTCACGATAAAAGTCAGTCCAATCGACTTAGGCGATACTTGTGGTTTGCAACTTTATTAGAAACACTGAATTTCCGGTTTTCCAGTGGCCAGAGCTATCTAATTGAATGAGAGTCTTACTCGTTCGACACAACAAGAATGATAAGATATTTAAAAAAGCAAAAAAGAAGCATAGAAGATATGCATGCGAACGCCCTGTTTGATTACATTGTCTTTCTCGCTAAGCATTAGTTTAGGAAAATTCTGGGGACAAGTTCAACCGAAATAAAAGAGCGCATTTTATTGGCACGACAAAGTGAGTCCGAATTAACGCTACGTATATTACAGCTTTTTCTTTGAGCTACTATTGTCATAGAACAGCTGTGATCTATTGATTAGTATCATTCTCAACCGAAAAAATTGAAGTCTAACACTGGTGGAAAAAACGTCGGGTACGAGCAACATCTGAAGGTGAGTTTCAATCAATTGAAACAGCTAATGTCAATTAGCTGAATGCATCGTCAGATTGGCATCTGGTGGAATTATAAGAACTTTTCATTAGTGTTATTTTTTCATAGCTTGCGGTCGAGAAATTTAAATCAAAATAGAGAACTATGCCTATAACTACCTAGCAAATTATATCTACTGGTTGGGAAACAAATTCCGAGAATATGCACGTTTTCAGTCGACATTGCAGCCCGTGTAAGTGCCAAAAGCGATTTTTCTAAACTTATTACATACCCCACAAAAAACTAGCCGAAAATCATTGCCATAATACCGCATGCAACCCATTCAAATACACAATCACTTCGAGAAGGGACGGTTGAGGCTTGAGATTACAGTGGCTGAACATACTGAAAACAGCACCATACCCGGTGGACAACCAGTAAATAGTAACTTCATAATAATTTATATTTACTGAAAACTAATATCGAAAAAAAATCACACTTACGGCCCTCCACTCGCCATGATTTCCACCCATGGGCCCGAGGCTCCGAAACTTCGAAATCAACAATGTCCACATTTGTTGTTAGTAACGCGAAAATAACATTCGAAGGGTGCGAAGAAAGTGATATCGCATACAAATAATAAACCATACATACTTTTGCTACCTTAACACACTACGTGAATTTAAATGTTACAGTATACATAAGCAGTGTAAGATGACGACACCACACCAGAGGCGTATCTCAATGAACTCGCTAAGATCCAAATGCCTGTAGGTATTGCTTTAACACTATTTTCAAGGAAATTATTGAAGAATCCCTCTCTATACTATTGCAAAATCTCGGCATACTCTTTCGACGAATTGACTTGAATTTACTTAAATTTGACGAAATTAATATTGATTAAACCTTTCCTTACACCACACTTCAACACCATCAATACGATTAGAATGTCCATTTGTTTTTTATTTCAAATTTCCAAGCTCTTTTTCATATTAGTCGTGATTGGAAAACACGAAGATCTTAAGAGCAACGCACGAGAACAAATTTCCATTCCCACGTTCTCAATTTCTACGTATTATTGATCCCCCAAGTTCTCTGAGATTTCAACCGACAAGCTGATACCATGCCCAACCTAGGTTCTCCTGGAACGAACTTAATAAAACTTTAGACACTGTTAAGAGGTTTAAATAGCATTGGATTTTTTGAAAAATATCGGCAGTCGTGTGAATTTGAACCAAAAGCATTCTAAAATTTTCGCTTATTCTATAATCAGTGCCTATAACTTTGCATCCTAAACACATTATGATTATTTTATCAATTAGGCTTATCCCAATTATTGAGCATGTGATTGCTTTTGGGAAGGCAAGATGAAACACACCTTGACCTAAACAAAATATTTAATTTTAATATTTCTACTAAGAGGGAAATGACTAAAATCGTTGATCTAATTAATTTCGCCCAAAATCGGCCTAACGGACTTGCCATTTATGCAAAATGCTTAGCGATGATAGAGCTCCCGTTTTTTCCTTTTTCTCGAAGAATTCCAGAATGGTGAAAGAAATGAAAACCACCCACCGACTAATTCAATTCCTTTTTCTTACGTTAGCTAACGCGGCGTTTCGGAGAATTGAGAGAGACCCCATGTTGGGGTTGTGCCCTTGTGGATACCCAGTGCAGAAATATCATGCGACATTAGGTTTAAGTGAAAATAAAACACTTGTATTGAATGTTCTTTTTCACTCGATTAGCCATGTAAATGATGAGGAAGTTCCAATTACTTGCAAATTCGAATAATTCAAATTTTCCTTCTTACATATGAACGGCATTCCAGGAAAAAATCAAATATATTTCCCCAAAAGGACCATTAAACCCGATCGTTGTACACCTCGAGCTCGAATTGTCTTTGTCGCGATTTATCATTAGTAATTCCATCTACATTACGATCCCAATCTCAAGCCAACCAACAGCATGCTAATTCCACACTTTCCGGTGGCACAAGAAACCTTGTGACCAGATGGCGTAGGCGAATGACAAGTTTTTTTTCAGTTTGGGTTTTACTGAACATTGAAAGCCGGTAGGACATAAGATGATCATTCTCCCCTTCTTATATTCCCAGTTCTCTCGTAAATTTAAAAGACACTACGATATGAGGAAAACAAAATTTGCACTTTTCCATAGATTTATTTGTAACGTACAACGCGTTTCAGTTCATCAAACCATCTTCAGTTCTTCCTTGTACCTGAAGATGGTTTGATGAACTGAAACGCGTTTTACCTTACAAATAAATTGTGGAAAAGTGCAAATTTTGTTTTTCTCATTATGACGAACTTCCACTACATCTCACCTGAATCTGTTGAATAGACACTACGATATATTGAGTAAGCCCAGCCTTTTAATCCCACCGAGAATATGCCAGTAGAAAATGACAAACTTGAAAAGGAATAGCGAAAAAGAAAGGTGAAGAACAACAAGAAATCTTTGCCACGCTTTTGCTTCCAACAGCCGCTTGATTGGTTATTGGTATGGAATCAAGTAATCTGTAAGGAAGTATTCCCCAAACTTTGAATGTGTAATACGTTTTGAACCAGTGGATCGTGCAACCAGCTGTCACTAATGTTGTCGCGGTAAACTATCGCGGCCGGAATGAGTTTCTCTTCCCAGAAACCCCCACAACTTTATCATCCCAAGTTGCAACCGATGCAGAGTTAGTTTGAAAGGCAGTGGGTGAGCCAATTAGTCGATTCGACGGTGGAGGGAGAGGCCAGAGCAAAGACTCGATATAAGTCAACGGAACAAATATAAATGACTCCATCGTAGTGAAAATGATGTTTTGCGATATCGTAAATTCAATAAGAAGATATAAGGGATTGATGTTTTCAAAATTACCAGCTATCAAGACCTTATGGATCACTCACATCTTTGGCTCAAAATGCCAAAATGAATGTATATACTCACTGTAAAGGCAGCACGTTGTCAACATAGCTTCCAATGTAGTTCCCAGGTGGATAGTAATTTGCAACCACAAACACTTGCCCCTTACGTGACTTGGCCATGGCCACTCCCAGCTCAGCACTGTCTTTCCATACCACCTGAGTGAAATGACCTGGAACAGAGTGTTTGTTTTTTCTGATTACAGCTTATCATTAACAGATAGACACCATAATTATTTTCTATCAATGCTTCTTCATTTTGCTTTGAAAATTTACGAAAAAGAGTACATAGATATTATCGTTATACCCAAACACACGGGACTTGAACATTTTATTTTAACTCGAAACACAACAGTACAAATATCAGTTTATTGACTGCATATCAGTCTTTTCACTCAAATTATTCACAATAGTGGGACCCACTGAATCTATCATGGAGGAATAATATACAAAACGATAAAGATGAACTTGCACCCAGGTAATTTATTCTCACTGCAAGGGCAAAGGGCAGATCTAAAAATATTTTATCTCAAAATCTCATTCTTCAATCAACACTGAGGATATAAATTCCGTGTTGTCCTCAACTTTTTTTACTTCCTAACTGTTCTGACTGCAACACCCACGTGACGTAATTGCAGTGATCTATAGCACAATTATGAAAACCAGCTGCTTCCATTTATCAATCTTGTATTCTACTGAAATATTTTGATTTTACAATGTATTTTTAATAAACTCCTTAAATCAGTGGAGTCCAGCCAATCATTCATTTTTATTACCTGGATTGCAAATCATTTAATATCCAAGCCACCACATGCCAAATTGATGGGACAGTTTGAAGTTAATAATGTGGTCATGTGAATAAATTGAGGTCATATACGACTACATTTTGAGTATTAATGGTACAATGAACATCTCAAAAGTCTAGTAAGCATTCATTGTAATCCTGGGTAAGCAAGAATACTAACCTGATTTGAGGTTACCTGGCTCCTGCCCAAAAGTATGCTCTTTTATTTCACTGTACCAGTTGTCCACAGGTTCTCGACCAGTTACCTTGAGATCTGGATTTGTGGACCAAATAAGAAATATATTTTCTCCATATTCACAGTTCACTCGGTGTTCAATGTGCCCCCTGGCTGCTAATCGTTTAGCCCATTCTTCACTAAATTTACATATCTAAAGACAAAAATTTCAAATGAGCACCATGATATGCCATTAACTAACCCACATCAAAATGATAAAAGCACAAGCATTTCACCTTTTTGTTTAACTTGAGTGGTGGTACTCCATGTTTTTGTCGATACTCATTGTGTGCACGCAGGCATTCCTGCTCAAATGAATCTTCCTCGTGAGATCCTTCACTGTCCACATTCTGCTCTCCCTTCGGCTTGGGTTTCAACCAACTAAGTTTGCTTTCATTCTATACAAAAAGAGGAAATTTCAACCCTGTTATTATTTCACCCAAAATTTATTTGCTAAAATTAATTAGGTATCATACATGCAGAATAAAGCCAAAGAAATTAAAAACTCCAGTATCTCCCGTAATAAAGGAAGGTTTAAATGGTTCTGGAAGGTTTAAATGGTTCAAACCAATTGCGGTCACATCAAATATCGATTTCATTATAAAAAATGATGAGTAAAGTTTCATAAAGGAAGATTTGCATATTTTTCATGAAGTTTAATATACAGCATAAACACAAAAGCATTATGCTTAATACGATATAAGACAATAGAGTCTAGCTGAAAAAATATAAATATTAATGGGAGTAAATAAGGAAGAATCTATGTTCCATATTAAATGAGTTTGCTGGGTACACTTGTAGGTGGATGCTTTACATAATTGGATTTGGCTTTTCTGAGCTATGTTGTAATTGTTTTACTTAGGTATGCTAATTCATTTCATTACCCAGATGGTGTGCGATTGAACCAATGCTGCGTTAGCTTATTCTCCTAATCCAACACTCTATCACAATTAGCAGCAGTTAGGATTCTTGATTGAATTTAAGGTTAAATTTGAAATATTTATTACATTTATCCATTAAGACACTTTTTGAGGGAAACCAAGTGTTTTAAAAGAATCAGCCACACCTGCTTTACAGCATCTGACTTTGTCGTTCCATTGACTGCAGTTGGTATTTTTGATTTGCCACTTTCAGGAACCGGCTTTGCTTTGCTTGTTCCTGGAAGAAAAATAAAATTGAGGGGTGAGATACAATATGTATGGAAATAAAAAATTGATTACTTTTCCTCATTGGTGTCTTTAGATAATTATGTCCTAAGAAATGATTTCAATAACTACAGAGAATCAGCAACAAAAACTATATGTGGCTGAGTACTCATTCTAGAGTTCCACTAGATCCCTTCTGACATGCCATTAACTCCATTTGAACTCATCCAACCAATTAATAATACACATTGATTCTGAATAAATTATATTTTTATCCTTCACATTTTCGAATTATTAATATGGCTGGGATTAATTTTTATTCCTCTTAGTAAAGATTAAATAAAAACTATTTTTTATACAAACTAAAGACATTTGAAAAACTCAAAATAATATAGGCATTAAATTAAAGGCTCAGGCTAGTAATATCATGCATACGCACTCTCTTTCTTTTTACAGACTTTTTTGGGGATACGACTTCAGCTATTAGAACAAATTATGAATAACATTACTAAAAGATGCCAGAAAAAGAATGATTGAATTTGATTCCTTTTAGACTAAAAAAAGCCCTCTGATTTGGGCAAATGGGAATATTATTTTTGGAGGGATTTCCATGGTCAATGATAAACCATTTTACCATTGGACATTGAAATCCCTCGAAAAAGAATTCCTTTGAATAGATAAAATAAAATAAAAAATCCTCTTTGATTAGATAAAATTGTTAAGAGAGGTAGCGATCGTCCATATCACCTATTCACCTTTCGTTTTCAATGATGGAAAACGAAAATTCAACATTCGATCCATCTTAGGGGCGCGTTCATAGCCCAAAAGGCTCCTTAATGATTGCAGCTTGTTTTCAAAATCATAGAAATGTCCTCTGTTGGAATTCCGAGAGAAGAGTGCTCAGAGGTCTTAAATGTATGGGTGAAAGGCTACAAGAAAAGTTTTCAACTTGTATCGTCGGGTGGGAAATTCAAGGATGTTAGAGAAGGAAGGCGATTGAACGGAGATAAATCTGCGTACTGAGAGTACTGCCATTTCGTATGTCCAGTCAGCACAAGCCGGATCCGTTGTACGCGGAGTCGAGGTTGAAGAACCCTGTGCTTTCATATACGCGAAAGGCATTATTAATTACATCACCTACGCAGTTGCGTTCCGCCAATTAATTCTTTGGGCGTAGCACCTCTTCCTAATGATCATAAAATTGACTCCACGAATCACACTTTATCTGTAGCATGCAATGTACATGATAATGATGATTCACCTCACACACAGGTCTGAGCCGTTTTCTCAAGGCTGCTGGCTGCTTTAAAAATGGTGATTCACCGTTTCGTCGCGATTTTGTCACGGGTTGAAGAGCGAGATCGGATCTGTCATTTGAGTGAACGCCAATGGTTGGATTCTTGCGGTTAGAAATTGCATGTGCATATGCAACCAGTGTGGAGACAGGATCTCCTTAGCCAGAAATGTTGACCTTATTAAAGACTGCTTGTTGCTTGACATCCGTTTTCAAGCTTACCTAGATTATCCATCTATTTCAGCACAATTGCTAGTGCACGTGCCTATATATTCTGATGGGACCACTCGCAAGTTACATTTTACAGCCCAATTTCTCTGTGTCAAGTTTCCTGCGAACGCTTTGAGAGTTGAGATATCAGACCACGCCCTGCAACATAGTGCCTCAGATAAAAGCAAACTGAAATAATTTTACGTCGACTATTTGATCTAGATACTTATGGAAAAATTTGGAGATTAACCTACAACTGGAGTTTTACGATACATTAATTTATTAAAAAATAGCGGGAATCAAGCCATGAAATTAGAAACGTTGAGTAGGGCCATACTAGGAGGGTATTGAACACACAGCGACCAGAGCCAGAGGTAATTCTCGGGTAAGGGGAGAGCGAAAGGAACAAGTTCATTAAAGTAATATTCCGGTCCCTTCCTGGGCTTGGTACTTAAATAATTCCAAGAGCATTACGTCGTCAGTCAACAAGGGTCATAAGCTATGTAAGTCCTGGCGCGAGTTCGAGGATTGAAGCCGACGACATTTCCCAAACCACCCGCCCTCACAAATATCCCCGCCTTGCCCTTGTTGCCCACGTCTTAAGAAACGTTATTGGTATGAGCATCCACGGAACTCCTATAAATTAGCGCCATCAGGGTCTTCCGGTTTCATGGATTTCAAAGGCTGATGAAATCAAAGTCAGGGGTTTTGGTGATTGCCACTTATTATGGTTTCTAAGCATACCAATTGAAACGAGAAGCAATAACTAAGAAGCTTAATTTTGTCAACCGAAATAAAAAAACGGAAAAAATTTCGCGTCCATATCCTTTTCTAATTAATTTGACTAATTCACATTAATAACTTATTTTCATTAATAATTTCCGAGACAAAATGAGAAACTTTCACATCAAATTCATTATAATGAGTATATTACCACGTAAAGGAGATAAAAAACTCTTTTCTTAATTAATTTGAGAAAATAAATACGTAAAATATGCCCCAAACATATCCTTTCAATGAAATTACAAACGTTCAGGTTAATTAAAACGCCCGAATGTAATACGTCCAGTAAATTCATAGACATGAAACGCACGCATTTCAAAATGACTGTAGCTCCAGTTATCCAATGAAGGTTTCATGCAAATTTCAGGCATATTTTAAGGTCTCATTCCATAGAAACCGCTATTCCGGAATTGCTTTATATATGAAGTAGACATTGTAGAAGAATCTCTTTTTTAAGTCACAATAGGAGTCTGTAATGGAGAAATCAATTCATAAACTGTATTTTCCCGTAATTTTAGCACGGAAATGAATGTTGAAGAAACCATTATGTGTAAACAACGTGGACTTCACAAGCTGAGTGGGGGGCACTTGTGCAGGTGTGCTAGCGGGAAAAATAAATCAAGAGACAAGGAAACACATAATGGAGGAATGATATAAAGGATTCACGATGCTATGATAATGTGAATTTGATATTCGCATAAAAGACGAATATCAGAAAGGGCGTCATGCTCAACGGATGAATGAAAGTCTGAGAGGAATGGGTAGATCAAGAAACTCGTATGTAAATATTGTCGAAGAGATGCTCAAAACGAGAAATATTTGGTGTCATGACAAACACAAAAGAGCAATCTTTAAGAAATATACGAATTTGACGGAGAAGGAAGTAGGCGATAAGTGGACAATATTATAGAGAGTCACTATCCCAAACCATAATCAAATGTTAAGCCTTTTTTCTACTTCAATCTCCACAAAAAATAGCGTGAGAGTATGTACGTCTCCCTTTGGCCTACTTTCTGCTGCATTCGCACACACAGGCACAGGCAGAACACTCCACTGGGTACTGTGAAAATTTTAGGGAAGTCAACGAGAAGTTTCAACTTTCAAATGAATCAAGTCAGTCGACCAAGTGTGGATGAAAGGCAGTAAGCTCATTGCACCGTGTGCGCCAACTCAGCTCTTTTCATTATCAGCCGAATAAGGGTCTGAGCTTCTCTGTTACCCCAGGCTCGTCGAACAAATTCAAAAGCTAGAATCTCGATTTCATGATGGCAGCATGGAGATCAGGAATACATAATTCAGTATTATTATTATTATAAATAGTAAATCTGTTGGTTAAAGTTAGCTTGGCCGAGTACACATGACTAACCAATACCTACCTACACCGGTAGACTGACTATTAATTAGGTAGTCATTTATCTGATGATCTGGTTATTGTGTTACTAGTCCCAAAATATGATGCATGAGAAACGAGAATGCTATGTCATTGTACGATTACAAAGACGGGCGAAATATAAATTCAAACTAATGAAGATTTTATTAATCACGGCCCATATAAGAGTTAACCTGCATCCAGCTATCATAGGCGATCGGATCCTTATGTAATATTATGTCGAATTTCCAATCGATTATAATTTTATTGTTACATATTATATTGGACTGGATGCAAATGGACCTACGTAAGTGTCGTGAAAGGTCAAGATTTCGAGCCTGGTTAAGAAAACATTTTCCGTATTGCCAAATGTCGCGCAGTAAAAACTTTCAAAATTATCCGAGGGTTAAAAGTAATACCTACATGTAAAGGCCGGCTTAAATTTATTACAGTTTTGATGATCGAGATGTCATGTCAACATTTAAAGAACTACTGGGTGGGAAGGCGAACTTGCATGAAACCACGCTAGATTGAAAAGATTTCCCGTTCGAATGAGGAGTCCATCACTGAGGTTCTTAATATTTTGGGACATTTTTCTACGAAGGAGCGGATCAAGGCCAAAAACTCTTGACGATGCACGCATCATGAACACAGTGATGCACGTTAACCTAGCCACCTAAACTTCTATATACTTACCCTTGATGTTTTCATTACTCAAATGTTTTTTTCATGTGTGCCCATACGTCAACGCATAGCATGCATACGCGTAGGATATACAGCCAATTATATATCTCGTATGTCCATGTACACTCTTAACTTATCATTATTTCCTTACGCCATATGCAGAGGCAGAAGAGCCTGACATTAAGAATACGCTCAAGAAAACTTCCTCTTTCTTACTAAAAATCATTTAAGAAAAATTAAAACGTTATTTCGCATGACATCTAAAGTGACCGAGTAGGTTTCTCCAATATTATTTACGGTGGCGCCCGTCGTATGTTCTCAATTTCAATTAATAATTAATTACATATTTAGCGTAGTACTTCAAAATATATACCACTTTATCTTATCTAAATAAGCAATTTAACACCGTATTGGAAATATTCTTGATTGATTTTTGAGCGATAATAATCGCAACGGGTACGTGGCTGGATTTCTAGTAATACGATAATTTAGGTCAAAAAATATATTCCATTTCCCGAAATCTGACGTTCCATTGAACTTAGCGTTGAACTTGAACTTTCCACTCGAACCATGGTTGAAGTCTAAAATTGGCAAATTTATTGACTGTGATATTCCTCGGTAGGCCGATGCATACAAATACATATGACCATACCAAATCATACGACCATAGCGGAAAATTTTTTACCTCATCAAAGTTACAAAAAATCGGCGTTTTTCACAAAACTGCACATCTTTACAGCGATTCTCCTCACTGCCAAACAATACGGACGTCGAGGCCCGTGGAAGGAAGGTAATCACACAAATTTCTCGGGATTTTCGTTTCATTGACTTTCACTGACCTCTTTAAGAGTGTCGGACAGAAGCAAGTTTTCCGCTCCAAAGTACCTTCATGACCAATCCATTTATCAAAATATCTCTGCAGGTGCCTGCGACATCGCTTATTATTTTCACTTCGTTCGAATTGATGAATCAATAAACTGATTGACAACAGCTTGATGACTTCAGACAATATATATTCTGCAGGTAAAGTCGTTGTTGGTGACAGCACTAAAACCTTGAAATATTCGCCGAATGAATAGATAAGACCCTTCAATAGGACACGTTTTGAAATATGGGGAAAACGGCAATCTTGATTGAAATCTTGCTTTACTTTCCGGACTCCCTTGACGGGCCTGGTGCCCAAAGGGATGATGGTAAAATACACATTTCAATGGGTTGTTCAATGGTCTTCCCAAGGGTCGATCGACCATAGTTTGAGAACGTTAATACACGAGGCTAAAATACTTATCCACTTTTACGTGTTTCTTCTCAAAAATACTTCGCAATGATTTCTCTTCCTCATTCAATGGAAACAATTCAAACTTCGATAGAGGAGTAGTAGACTCTCATCTTTATT